>PVJC01050567.1:0-11751 GCA_004026665.1 Murina feae | reverse complement strand
TTTAAAGGAGGAAATAACATGACTAAAATTTCATTTTAATAAAAATCACTGATGTTGCAGTGTTGGAGGAAGAATCCAGAGGGTATTCAAACAGACTGATAGTAAGGTTGTTGAAGAAATTAAATTGAGCTATTCTGTTTTACAGAATGAAATGCCATGGTTTAGTTAACCATTCCTTGTTTTAAAAATATATATATATTTTATTGATTTTTCACAGAAAGGAAGAGGGCGGGATAGAGAGCCAGAAACATCAATGAGAGAGAAACACCTATCAGCTGCCTCTTGTCACTCCCTACTGGGGATGTGCCCACAACCAAGGTACATGCCCTTGACCGGAATTGAACCCGGGGCTCTTGAATCCGCAGGCCGATGCTTTATCCATTGAGCCAAACCGGTTAGGGCATTAGTTAACCGTTCCTTTATTGAGCGTTTGCATTTCCCCCATATTTTAAAGAACACTATAAAGGACATATTTCCATGTGCTCGTTAGTGTATGTGTGAAGTTTTCTAAAATAGACACCCTGATTTTCTTTAGGAAATGACACCTTCTTTACTCCAAATCTGGTGACTTGGGTGGAAATGGATTCACCTTAGCTCCTGAGGTGCCCATGTGACTTAGACCTGGACAAGCAGAGTACTGATTCCCTCTCTGAGAGATTTTGCAGGGACTGTTGGCAAGAGAGAGACACAAGTTTCGATGGGCATGTTGATAAATACCAACTATAACCTGGAGATCTTGGCAACTGATACCAAAAGTGAAGAGCTTGTTGAGAACAGATCCAACAAATAGAGAAGTGATGCCAAGTTATGTTGATGCACTGATTTTCTAATAATTTATTTGAGTCCATGGACTTAGAGATGCTTGGGGCAAAGTCTACTTTGGGAATTACATATTCTAATAAACTTGCCATTGTTGAAGCCAATTTGAGTTTGATTTCTCACTTGAATCTAAAAGTAAAATAATCCTATCTAATAAAGAGGGACTATACTAATTGACGCTCACACCTTCACAAAGATGACAACGCCCACAACCAATAAGGAGGGAATATGCTAATTTATTGTGCCACCCTCAAAGATGGTGATGCCCACGGCCAATAAGGAGGGAATATGCTAACTGACTGCCACACCCTCAAAGATGGTGGTGCCCACAGCCACAAGATAGGCAGCAGGGGAGGGCAGTTAGGGGTGACCAGGCCTGTAGGGGGAGGGCAGTTGGTGGTGACTAGTCCTTCAGGGGAGGGCAGTTGGGCGGGACCAGGCCTGCAGGGGAGGGCAGTTGTGGGCAACTGGGCTGACAGGGGAGGACAGTTGGCATCGATCAGGCTGGCAGGGGATTGGTTAGGGGCAATCAGGCAGGCAGACAGACAGGCAAATGGTTGGGAGCCAGCAGTCCTGGATTATGAGAGGGTTGTCTCACAGGAATTAGGCCTTAACCAGCAGTCAGACATCCCCCTAGGGGTCCCAGATTGGAGAGGATGCAGGCTGGGCTGAGGGATCCCTGCTCCCAGTGCACAAATTTCATGCACTGGGCCTCTAGTAAATAAGTCTAAATTATAAATCAAGTGAGATCTGCTACTATCTTGCTATAAACTTAACACTTGCTAAATCCCAAAGAATTGTTTGGCCTCAACCAATATTAGAGCAAAGACATTTGAGTGGAAAGAAATTGTACTCATAGACATAGAGATCATTACAAAGCTTATTGTAAACTATATGTGGAATTAATAGATAACAGTGAGATAGAATCTTTGAATGATATTAGGAATACCTTATGTTCTTTGTTAAGAGCATGTCTACCAACAAAAATTATTTAGATAGGGATGGATGTAACTATTATCTAAGTGTAAAGTTCTTGGATTTTACTACAGAGGGCATGGGCGACATATTAAAGCAGTAATATAAGCTTCTATGACATGCCCTGTGTGGTCCGTATTGAATGACTTGGCAGGGCAGATGATTTAGAGCCCCTTGATTATGCTTCTCTATGTGAAGCAGAGAACAAATAAAAGGTCCTAATAGTACCAACTATAGCAGTGGGTATTACATCCATTTTTATAATCTGAAAGCAGAGCCCAGGAGAAATCTCTTCAGTATTATTTCCCCAAGTAGCAACTGTTTTTCTGAGAACTTGGTTTGTTTTTGTCCTGTGGGTACTTGAATTGACCAGGTTTCCCTAGAAAAAGTTAGTACCAGAACTGACATCAAACTATTAAGGATGTTGAACTCTTTCATATATATATATATATATATCAGCATCCATATATGTGTATGATGTAGTCACATGCATTTACATACAGGGGTGAGCAAAAGGAGGTTTACAGTTGTAACAAATAAATAATATAATAATTAATAAATAATACAATAATAAACTCTGTGCTTCTCATACAGCTGTAAACCTAATTTTGTCCCCACATGTATATGATTTTTAATATTATCTCTCCACCTAAATTTATACTATTTATGCTATTAAAACCATCATGTATTTTATTTGCAGTTTTGAGTTACATTATTATTTTCATAAGAAAGCAATTAAAAGTGACTGGAGGAAGTATTTTAAATGGTAAAGTACTTACTTATTAATTATTTATTTATTTGACAAATTATAGAAGAGAGTAATGAATAGAAAAAAAGGATAAAGTAATTATTGAAAATCATTTAACACATTGAGTACATTTTTTTGTTAATCCTCTCAGAGGATATTTTTCTTTTGATTTTTAGATAGAGTGAAAGGGAGAGAAGTAGACAAAAACATTGATGTGAGAGAAACACATCAATTGATTGGCTCCTGTATATGCCCTGACTCGGGCCAGAGATCAAGCCTGCAACGGAGGTAGTGCCCTTGACTGGAATCAAACCTGGGACCCTTCAAATTTGTTGCCTTCTGATAAATCTAGTAAAGTTCTGTCAGAAGAAGAAATCTGATTATCTGTTCCCAGTGGATACTTTGTTTACATTCTTACTAAAACATCCTTAAAAATATAGTACAGAATGAACATGTACACTACTGAAAAGTAAGTCCGATAAATACCCTGATGACACAATCTGGAAGAACTCGATGCCTGAGTGACAGAGACACACTCCTTGACCAAACTTTGGTCGGGTTCCTCAGAGCCCTCTTGTCAATGAGGCCTCCGTTTTCGCCTTCTGTCTCCATGAGCCTGGTCTCAAGGAGAATCCCCTGACCTCTGAAAAATGACCCAGCTCCTCACCTCCTCCTTGATATCTAAGTCCCCAGTCTGCCTTTAGTAAGAAACCTGGTAAACCAGTTTAGCAAGAATTTGTTGTAATACCTATCTACCATTTATTGTAATACTTTAAGCAATAGAAAAAAAAGAAAAAAAAGAATCCTACTATGCTTGACGTCTCACTTTAGTAACTGTTTAGTCGCTGACCTCTCCACTCTGTTCTAGGTTATAACTGACCAGCTGTCTTTGCTGTATCCATGTTGGACTCAGGTCTCTACTGAAGTCTCTCTCCTCTACTGCAGTAGTTTGAATAAAATCTGTCTTGCCATTTTTATAAATTTTCTGTTACAAAATTTTTCTTACATTAGGATAATTAATTGATACACACACACACACACACACACCCTGTTCAGGCCACAGCATATGACACTTTGCATCTTTGCTTCATGAAATACACAACCTGAGAAGAAAAAAAATAATCATAAAACGTGTTAAAGAACAGTGATGCAGACTCTATTCAGGAGGACTATTGCAACATCGGTCTCCAATGCAAAAATAACAAAAATGGAAATTCATACCCAAGGAACATGGTGTGTGTGGGGTCATTGGATGGAAAATTACTAAGAGGAAATGCTAAACTAAACTAACAGATTTTTTGCTGCAGGCAAGCCAGGGTGACCTGACATCACCTGGGGGTTGTTGGAGGATGAGGAACCGGATCAGATATTGAGGGTGATCAGATATACACTGAGGATGTGGTGATCTGCCAAAACGGACTTAGCAGGATTTCTGCTAAGATTGAACAATGCTGAGGTGAGCACAAAAGCTCAAAAGCAGGGCCTAGATGAGAAGAGAGTTTAGAGGTGCCTCACTGGAGTTTGCTCAAAGAGAAAATCTGTCTATAACTCCAAACATCAGTTCTCTGGCTCAGAAATTGAGAACTTATATGTAGAGAGGAAGATAAATGTTTTCCTACATTCTCAACATATCCAACAAGGCAGGTAGATACCATTTCTCCTGCCTCTCATCTCTTTGTTAATTTTCTTCACCTGGAGAGGAATACAGACATCCCAGCAAAGGACTAGAAAGGAGGTAGGAGTGCAGGGCTGGTGAGAGAGCATTCTGCGAAGACCAGACTGAGGAGCAGGACAAGCTAGGGACTTGTTTTACCCTGCACTGTGTCAGCCGAGGTCCAGAGAACAGGGCAGTGGAGGAGAGAGGCAGATCAACTTGGGAAAGCTTATTAGAAATAAGAAATTTGACATGACACTCTGAACATCAACGGTGCTCAAACTGTAGATCTGAAGCCGCAGAGCAGGAAGGAAGAAGGAAGAAAATGGAATGCTCTCTTACCTGTGGACCTCCTTGCCTCAGGGGTGGGTGAGAATAGAAGCACATGCAGAGTGAGCCCTTGCTGAAGTTAGTTTACTTGTGCGCAGAGGTCACGGCGTGTGAAAAATATGTGCCCTAGGGACTAGTGTCACTTGCAAAATGGGGGAGACACATCTGAACGGAGAAAACAGAGAAATAGATGTGTGGCTTCCATATCATGCTCACTTCTTGAAGGATTAGTGGACAGAACACCTTGTTATTTTAATTATTTTCTCTTGCTCTGAGAAGTATACATGGTTCAACTGACACACTTTAAAGGGGTATATGGTGTGAGTCTGTTGTGTGTTGACAAGTGCATATGAAGAATAAGGCATGTGAGGTTATACCCTGCCCCCCGCCCCCCATTAGAAGCAAAGTGTAGGCTATTAACATTATTGCACAGTAAGAAGCAAAACAATCTCTCCTGGTGGGTAAAAGCAAAATTGAAATTGATCTATTCCACAATCTATTAAAAATTTTCCAGCCATATGTTTGGAATAATCTACACAATAAAGGAAAAAAGGCAACAGTTCCCATGGAGAAAACACACTGAGATAAAAGGTGAATACAATGAAAGTGTAGGTAACAAAGTAGGACAAAAGAGGAGGCAAACGGAGTAAAATAAAGATGAGAAATAAAATGAACACCCACAATTTTAAAATGGAAATGTATACTGACAGTAAAGAATGAAAATGCTTCCGAAGAAAAATCAAAACAGTCATGTGCAGAGCAGCATGTTTACTGCTTCATAAATGCGGAGAAAGACATAAAATTAAATAATGCGACAAGATGGCAGAGAATGTAGTGTTCGCATGCATGACAGATGATGTTCCTAGATTTAGTTCAAGACAAAGTATGACGAGGAATCTCAAGAACATCTGTATTAGTCTGCTAGGACCGTCGGGGTTGCTTGCTTGTGAGGCCTCTTCCTGGCTTATAATCACCCACCTTTACCCATGTCCTCAGATGGCCTCTTCTCTCACTGCACAGGGAGAGAGGATAGGATCTCTGGACCATCTTCCATTTATAAGGGCACCGGTCCCACTGTTTTAAAGGCCCACCCCTTAGGACCTCATTTAACTGTACTTTTTCCATTAAGGCCTCACCTCCCAATATAGTCACATTGGGGGTTAGGACCCCAACAATGTGGATTTAGGAGGGATATAATTCATCCCATTCAGGAAAAAAACAGGTTTTAGAAAAACTCCCAAACAACTAGTATCATAGTTCAAGGATGCAACCCTGACTTGCAGAAAACAGGACCGCAAGATTGACGGGTTTTGACAGGAGAATATTATAACTAAAGTGCGTACATGTTAGTATGTCAACTGTTACAAAAAACAGAGACCACAATTAAAAAGAAAAGCACATGAATGAGAAAGCCATGACATCAATGAAGATTAAAGACACAAACCTAAATTACCATTGTATACTTCATTATAAAACTAAAGGAAAAATATTAATAAAAGTATTTCGGGAAGAAAGTTAAAATTTAATACAATATTTTTAAATTGAAATGCTCAAAACCTAAAAAGTTGGTGGGTAAGCAGCTATGAAAAGAAGTAATAAAAATGTACTAAAAGCCTTGTTTAAAATAGATTTGACTCAAAAATTCTTTGTCACTTTTGACACTCTTGACACTAACTTGCTTCAGAAATATAGTCTAATGATAACCTTTGAAAAACAAAGGCAATTATGTCACTTGTTCAGTTATTTTCATTTTTTTTTTCATAGAGAGGACGTTATATCCACCTCCCTGCAGGAAATCAAGTGCACATGATGTAAAATGTCAAGGAGTTATTACCTATAAAAGAAATGGTAAGAGGTAGCATACAAGAACTTACAACACCAGTGATAGTCTCATGGGTATGTAAAATAAAGTATAGCCCAAAAGAAAAGGTCCTAAACGATATAGAGCCATATTGTTCGACATGGTAGCACCTAGATACTTGTGGGTATTTAAATTTAAAATAATTAAAAATAATTAAAATCAAAAGTGAAGCCCTCAGTCACACAAGCACTGTTTCAAGTCATCAGTTGCCACAGGTGGCTAGTGGCTACTGTGTTGCCCAGCAGAGATGGAGAACATCCCCATCATGGCGGGAAATTCTGTGGCACGTGCTTTTGTAAAGAGTAAACTACTACTGATGAAAGGCAAAATGCGCCTGTCAGAAGCACCATTGCATTCTTGTTCTGTTTCACAGATGAACCCACACCATCTTTCAAATGTTCTACTATTTGAAGAAAATAGTGGAGCAGATGTGAAAAAAAATGTATGTTTATTGCAGTTTTATTTTCTATATATAAATATTTGAGACAATGTTTTGCCCAATAATATAACAGTGCTGGTGAAATAAATGATGTATCTACCACTATCAGGCAAGTATTAAGATTTGATTTATACTTTTTAATTGAAATTAAAAAAATATGATGCACTGTAAAAAAAAAAAAAGATTAAGGATAGTGCTAAAGCCTGGCAGGTGTACCTCAGTGGTTGAGCATCGATTTACAAATCAAGAGATCACAGTTTGATTCAAGATCAGGGCACATGCCCGGATTGCAGGCTCTATCCCCAGTAGGGGGCATGAAAGAGGCAGCTGATCAATGATTCTCTCTCATCATTGATGTTTCTATCTCTCTCCCTCTCCCTTCCTCTCTAAAATCAATAAAAATATTTTTTTATATAAGAATACTGCTAAAATGGATATGTCACATAATTTTACATATATATTTATACTCATACTAGAGGCCCAGTACATGAATTCGTGCACAGGTGGGGTCTCTCAGCCTGGCCGGCGATCGGGCTGATCGGGGAGCCGGCCTGCCAGGGGAGGGACCATGGGAGGTTGACCAGCCATGGGAGTTTGGCTATAGGAGTGTTCTGTCCACCAGGAGGCAGCTCCTGCGTTGAGCATCTGCCCCCTGGTGGTCAGTGCACATCATAGCAACCAGTAGACTAGTTGTTTGGTTTTTCGGTCATAGCAGTCACTTAGGCTTTTATATATATAGATAGAAAAGTTTGGAAGGATTGACTCTTAACATTTCTCTCTGGATACTGCAATTTTAAATTCTGTCTCTCTCTGTGTGTATCTGTTTACCACTATTCTTTCTCAGTTTTACAAGGATCATGCTTTACTTGTGTGACAAGTTGAAAGTGTGTTATTAAAAGATGCTTTGGAAAATTGCTGCTTTATGTTACTTGACACATACTTTATTTGGGAACTAAATATTTACAAGGCTGAGTCTTTTAGTTCCACCAGAGAGAAGATCTTTTGAAAGCACACAGTGAGTACATTCCTATGGAGTGAACTTCAATACCACCAAAGTTCTATCAGCCACAGATCTTAGTTATGCAGAAACAGAAAGGGACTCTGAAAAGAAACTTATTTAAAGGATATTGGGGAGCTCATAGAACCCCCAGAGTGCTGGGGAAACAGGTTGGAGCATCCTGGGCCAGAAGGAATGCCTGGAGCTGCCTACTGTTAGGACAGGGCTGCCAATGAACCAGACACAAGGAGGCACATCATAGCCACACCCCTCTGAGGACTGCAGCTGCCAGAGAGGACGGACACTGCGCCAACCCCTTTCCTGATATCACGGGCTCTTGATTAAAAATCCACCTTATGATATTGGGTCAAAGGGAGGCTAGAGAAGTATGTGGCGTTGTCAGCTTTAATTAAGTGAGGTGTTTCTAGATCTTGGGCAGCCCCAAAGGGCTGATGATGTCGCATAAGAATAAATAAACTATGAAAGAGCTCAACACCATCACCATCACCTGCCTCCTTCCAACTCCTTCAGGTGCTTGTAGCAATTGTGATATGAATTTAATGGTAATAGTAGTTTGTATGAATTGAACCATGAGATTATTGAGGGTCTGCTATATGTGCTAAAAACACTTTTTAAAATATTTAACTGTAATAACACATTTAATTTCTATAAATAACCACTTTGAGATTTCCATTACTATTAGTATCCCCATAAATGCAGCCACAGAGAAGTAATAAAAATTGACCAGGGTCACAGAGCTAATGAGCCAAATGATAAAGATTTTAATCAAGGAAATTTGGTTTCAGAGCTCACGCTTCAAACTCTGTTGCTAGGCTATCTTCTGTATCTTCAAATAAGTCCTTTGTGGTGGTGATGGTAGGTGTAAAATATTTACTGTTACCCAGATTTATTAGAACACCCCCTGCATGCCAGTAACAGAAATGGGAGACACTATCATTTTGCCATCAGTGTATCTGCTCTGTCTTATCTTGCTCATAGTGAGCTGGTGGATATTTTTGTTTGTTTTGGTTTATTCTGTACATGAGACTGATATGCATGAAAAATGTCAAAAAAATTACTCCAGGAAGAAAAACATTTATCAGCAATGGAACATTTCCTTTGCTGATGTTATTTCTACTTTCCCTTCTTTCCAAACCTACTTTGAAATGTTTTGATTTTTGGTAGAAATACTGCATTTCTCAAAGTCACAAAAGAAATTTGGGTGAACTTCTAAGTTAAATATCAGAAGATCCATTAATGAAGGCAAAGACCAACTGATGACTAATTTCTTTAATTATATGCATGTGGAAATTACTCCCTTTCCCCCAAAAGTAACAGTTTACCACTTGTAGATAATATTCACTTAAATTCTGCAACTTTGCCAAATTATAAGAGAAGGAAAAGTGTATTAGTGCTATTCCTTTTCAAATAAGGGTGCTCTAGTATGCAGATGAACTATATAACTAGAGCCAGTGGCTATAAGAGAATGTGAGTAGAGGCTGATAATTTTAGTATGTAAACACAGGTGACCAGGCCCAACATTTTGCTTTATATAAAGGTCAGCACATGGCTTCTATACGTGATTGCTCAAAAATCCCAATTGGGACAATTTTTTAAATATGTTTTTATTGATTTCAAAGAGAAGAAGGGAGAGGAAGAGGGAGAGGAAAACATCAATGATGAGAGAGACTCATCAATTGGCTGTCTCCTGACACTCCCTACTGGGGAATCAAGCCAGCAACCCAGGCATGTGCCCGGACCAGAAATCTACTGGACCAGTTGATCTACTGGTTCATGGGTCAATGCTCAACCACTGAGCCACACCAGCTGGGTGAGACAATGGTTTTGAAGAATGTCTATCCATGTCACTTCACATTGGAGTAGTATGGTGATGATTATTACTTAACAAATTATTTCAAATTTTAATCATGCCCTCAAACTAGGAAAACAATGGACTCTCCTTTCTCAATCATTAAAAA
The DNA here is from genome assembly GCA_004026665.1 of Murina feae. Classification (NCBI taxonomy): domain Eukaryota; kingdom Metazoa; phylum Chordata; class Mammalia; order Chiroptera; family Vespertilionidae; genus Murina; species Murina feae. Next base: position 1,949 of record PVJC01050567.1, on the reverse strand, counting down.
GTAAGTTGAATAAGTCTATATATTTATTAAATGTTCTTCTCAATCTCAGTGACATTGCCTGTTTACTTCTATGGCGTCACTAAAGTAGCAAGCAGCTCCTTTCCTGCCAGCATCTTCCAAGGAAAAGTGATTTCCCATCAAATGTTGATTTGTCAACTTGTGCAAATTGACTTGGTGCAGCAGCTCTGAAGCATGTCACAAATCACTGTCTTTTCCTGTCCAGTTGCAGTTTCATTAGCTATGAATCCCCCCTCGTCAACACATGCATAAATGCAAGGATTTCCTGAACAGCCAAGAAGCAGAAAGACAGGGCTTAACTATATTTATAGAACATGCTATTGGAGGTGATCACTTGGGACTTTATAAAATCACACAGAGGACTTCTTCTCGGGAATAGGAAAAAAGTATTAGCAATGTGTTGCCTATGGGTGATGTAGAGATTATATTCAGCTAAAGGAATCTATTTTGTCTTGCCAGATTTTCTGTCAGGTATTGATGCTCTGAGTAGCTTCCAGCCAGCTATTTGTTTCTAGCAGGATCTCTACTTTCTATGGCTAGCAGTTCATTTTCTTTTTTAGGGTTCCTGTTACTTTGTAAAATCAATCAAATATTGCTGTAACTCAGATGAAGCCCCTTATTGTGTATGAATCATGTAACCACAAATAATTTTGAGAAATAGGTATTAAACTTGCCTGCCCAATTCTTACAGCAAAGTAGGCAGAGTTGGTTTAGTGTAAATCCTAAACTTTGTCAGTATATGATTTAATCAGTGGTTTAACTAAGCCTGTCAATTGGCTTATGTGTATTTTTCATACTAAATATAAACTGTTTCTGCCTCATTTCCAGATTTATGCAAAGTGTATCAGGTTAAAATTCTAGAGTATTTTGTTAGCAGCTCTTACTGGCTTCTTCCTGCAAGATGAATCCTGGGAATGAAAGAGAAAGATCAGGAAAACTGTGGGAATCCCTTGGGCAATAGGGAAGGCAGGGGTATTGGGTAGGGTGATAGCTTTGACCTGGACAGAAGGCAGCTTCTAAAGGCTATGGCAGAAGTAGCAAAGGAGACATTGTTTGGGGTTCTGGTCGCCCCCACAGTTGCCTTGAGATAGACACCTGTGAATGAAGACTCTAGAAAAAGATGTGCATACTAACGGATCTCTAGCATTTGCTTCCCCATCCCTTCTTCTCCAAAGTCCCAGGCCTAGCAAACCATAATCTGTGGAGTGTCTATGTGGCTTCTCTTGGGGAAGTGAGAGTAAAATTCTAGTTTGTAGATAAGTTATATAGACAGAGAAACTTGTGACCAGTGTCCTGATGCCTAGGTTCCTTCAACACAGGGCTTATAGGTCAAAATAATATGACATTTGAGCAACATAACTATTAAGAAGGAGGAAGAAGGATACTGGACTACAGATTTCCATTAGGAGAAGACATATTGGAAAGATGGACCAAGAATATAAAACTAGTTTAATGAAATGTTCTAATCATTATTAGGAAGAGATTAGAAACATGTCAATGAACAAGAAAACATGAGAAAAGATCAAGCATAAATATTATGAATATTTTTGAAAAAAAATGTTTAGACTAAATATCTAAAAACATAAAATTAAAAATGAATATTAGAAATATAGATTAAAGAAAACTTCTAGAATAAAAGTTGGGAATTCTTTTCTATACCTGGCCAAAGAGATTCTAGGTTTTGTGAATCACACATGGTCTTTGTCATATATGTAAATAAAAAAATGATTTAATATGTAAAAACCCATCTTAGACTCTAGCCATACAAAACATGTATTCAAGCCAATATGGCCCCCAAGTTTGCTGACCTCTGGACTAAAAGGAAGAAGAACAAATTGAGTAGAAAATATGAAAGACCATTATAAAGTACCTATGGAAATGTAAAGAAATAACAGCCAGGAAATGACAGAGGAATAAGAACTGAGAGAAAG
>PVJC01050566.1:0-11764 GCA_004026665.1 Murina feae | reverse complement strand
GGCAAAGTATAATGAAACTAGTTTATACTGGACAAGAAGTGGACAGAGCCAAAACCACCTGGAGGCACACTAAGAGCAGCTACTCTGGCCCCAGCCCCTGCTTAAACCCAGACAAGGTCTTCAAGGGGTCTTCTCACACCCTTGGCTCTTCCCCCAAAGGCCTGCCTGTGAGATCCCCTATGTCCCTATGTGTGTGCACCGTGTGAATAGATAAATGGGACCTAACGTGATGGATTCACTGGGGCACATGTGCAGACTCTTATGATCAATGTGGAAGTGGATTGTGTGGAGGAAGAGAGAGAGAGAGAGAGAGAGAGAGAGAGAGAGAGAGAGAGAGAGAGAGAGAGAGACCTGTTGCATAAGTGTCACAACCCCTTTCTTCTATTGGAAGTAATGGAATGTATGGGCAGTGCTGTGCTGGCCTTGGCTTGGGACGATTCTTGAGCGAGAGCTAGACAGACTCACAACTACGCGCTTATGTGCACACTTAAGTGTTCTCACTCTCACTCCAAACTATACCCAAGCCATTCCTAGAGTCCCCTCCTTTTTTATTACTGAAGCACAAGTTTGTATAGGTTTGACTGCTTGGTTATACAGCTCATATCACTACAGAGGACTACACTAAAGCCTCCAGGGGAGCAACCGTCCTTGTAATCAAATGGACTGAAGATGACCATAACCAACATCTCAGATTTATTATTTTTATGTATTTTTTGGTAGTTTTAGTCAATGGGGAAGTCATTTTAAAAATGACCTAAGCGCTCATCATCAACAGCTAATAACATTCAAAGACAGACACAAACAGGCATGTATACCTCTTGTTGGAAGTAGAGGAAAAAAATCCAAACCAAGTTTGCAGAAAAACCTCCAGCTCCGAGTACCACTTTAAAGGGAAAAAAAGAAGTCATATTAACCATGTCAACAATGTTGTGAGGATGCTATGAGCCAAACTATGGGTAACTCTACCAGTTAAAGAGGTCTAGTTCTTCAACAACAACATAACAAACGGGAAAGAATATGGATTTTATTTGGATCCTGAGGCAAAAATAAAGGAATTGAGAGAGAGACTATAGGATGATCAGGGAGATGTAAATACTAAGTGGATATTGGATGTTATTAAGGAATTATCAGCATTGATTTTGAGGAAGTGTGATAATGGTGTCATTATTGTTTATAGAAAGAGTAGTTGTTTTTACAAGTATACACTGACACATTTATCAGCAAAATGCCCTGGCATTTGGGACTGGCTTCAAAATGATTTGGGGCAGCGAGGGTGAGAGGGAAGAAACAAATAGACCATGAGTTGAAAATTCTGAGGTCGGGTAATGGGAATTCATTTAGTATACTCTGCAGTTTGGTATATATTTGAAATGTTTCCTGCTAAAAAAATTAATGTCTATTTTATTGAGGTATTGGTCCTTTGAACAAACATTGAAATCATATTGCTCCTACACAATAGGTATTGGGAATATAAAAACAAACTAGTGTTCTCTTGAGCAGATGTCTTTTCTTTTCTTCTAATTTTTTTTTTTTTTTTTTGAGAGAGAGAGAGAGAGATTTCTTGTTCCACTTATTTATGCACTCATTGGTTGATTCTTATATGTGCCCTGACCAGGGATTGAACCTACAATCTTGATGTATGGGGACAATGCTCTAACCGACTGAGCTATCTGGCCAGGGGCAGACTTCTTTTCATTACTTCATATTTCTTTCTAAGATGCCATTGATTTTCAGCCCCACAGTTGTTTTAGCTGCATTTTTTGAAGCCTCATGACTTTAAGGTCAAACTCTAAGCTCACTTGGGGTGGGGAGAAGAAGAGAAAAGACTGCCATGTTTAAATCATACATTGACTTTAAGATACATTCTGATTTCAGGCTATCCAAACTATATCTTAAAATCAAGGAAAATGATAATTCTTATTTTCTTTTGGATCTATAGTAAATATTTGGTTGCAAAATCTTCAGGTTTTCCAGGGGAAAATATTATATTCAGTGGAACTGTGGTTTTTGTCCTTTATGTCCTTTTTCATTCCCAATGTGTCAGAATCCAGCCATCAAGTTGAAATAGGTTAATCTGGTCTTATCATCGGCAAATTTTTCTCAGTCATCTGGAAGAAGATTGTGACACAAGAAGGAACTATGAATACATGCTTTAGAAACTGTGGTTGCAGCTGGTTTAAAATGCTTCTAAGTGTTCAAGATGAATGGCACAACTGCAGAAAATGGAACTGGGACTTTAAACCATAAAGAATTGGGTTGAAACCTGGCTGTATCAGTTCCCACTGGACGAGCTTGGATGTGTTTCTTACCCTCTGAGCCTCATGCCTCATGGATAAAAATCTCTTGAAAAACTTAATGACATTTAAATGAAATATTGACTTCAAATCCCCTAATGCCGTATTAGGTAGGACATAATAGAAACTACATTCCTCTTACCATTTTTTTTCTTTCTGGAATCCAAGTGAGGCACATACTCTGGATGGAAGTTTTTAACTCAACCTTCTGACTGGTGCCTGCAGTTAACTAGTTATTCTGCAAAGTGGTCATTTGGCAGAGGACTGAGTTTGGGTGATATCTTAGCTTGGCTGCTATAACAAAATACTACAAGCTAGGTGGCTTACATAGCAAACATTTATTTCTCAAAGTTCTGGAGGATGGGAAGCCCAAGATCAAGGTGCCTGAAGACCGGTGTCAGGTAGGTGCCCACGTTCTGGTCTGCAGATGCCTGCTGCCTTCCTCTTTTAAAAGGTCCCTGATCCCATCAGGAGGGCCCACTCTCATTACCTAACCTTAGTCACCTCCCAAAGCCCTGAACTCCATCACAGTGGGATTAAATACAGGGCTTCAACACAGGTGGGCCAAAACACAGATAGTGAGTACACAAAACACAGATTTTTGTTTTCCATATAAACCTACTTTTAACCCACTCTATATGAATGTGGTGGGGTAGGGGGCACGTTCAGTCCATAGCAAGTGAATTGGCAACTTTCACGTGGACTTGAACATCAGACAGAAGCCTCGGAACTTTCTCAGGATTTTCTCCAGATCTGACTCACGCTCAGCAGATACCTTCCTCTGTGGATTACGTGGCTTTAGCTAAAGATGCAGAGGAAACTATGTGTCTCCTCTAGATACCTAGCTCCTAGCAGGTACTCATCAGATAGGGATTGAGTGAGTGTGGCTAGAGAGAGGGCTCCTGAGTACACATCCCAACCTGTACTTTGGTCCCAGCAACACCAATAGGGAGGGGTGTCCTTTTTCTAGGATAAATATGTACCTTATGCATCATGTTATTATTAATGTTACTTCCCTGCATCCTAGAAGAGGGGTCTCAGTTCCATTTTAGAGATGGCATGAGTGCTTACCCCCGCCCCCATACCCTCCCTGCTGGGAACCAGGCAGCACTGGGCAGCCCTGGGTAGAAAACCAGGAGAACTTCTGGCCTGTCCTTGTCCACACATGTCCTGTGGCTCTAGGAGCTGGCTCTTTGTGATCAGCCTGGGTTGGCAGTGGCTGGCAGCGTCAACTCATAAGCAGCAGGCCCACAGCATGCAGACACCAGCTGGCCCCTCTCCCTGCACTACCCCATCTGCCAGGGACCAGGAGGAGCTGGCCAGCTTACAACCTGAGGCCTCCTGCATGCACCTATTGCTTGTGTGCTGGGAGCAGAGAGAAGGGCGCTGTGGGGGAAGGGCACCTTGCTTCCCCAGGAAAGGAGCAAGGAAAGGTTCCTTTCCCAACCTCCTTTCTACACCAGCTGCACTGCAATCCCACCCTCTAATTACCTGTCGGAGCCTGAGTTTCTTCATCTGTATGAAAGACAGATCATAATAGAAACTCATGTTATTAGTACTCCACGGAAGCAAGCTCAAGGTTAGTTTCCCAAATTCCGACCTGCCTGAGGACTGATGGATGAGATTTGTTAAGTGTGCTGCGGGCCATGAAGCAGGCAAGGGCCAAAGACAACAGATCCTCCTGCAAGCCAATCCCACTGTGACCTTGGATAGCTCTGGAGGAGGAAGGGCTGGACGGAAGGTGCAGACTATCTGCATGTTCCCAGCCTCCAAGTTTTCTAGGGAGAGGCCATGCAATCCAATGCCTTTAAGAGCCAGGCAGGTAATGTAAATGAGTGGAGCATGCCAGGGGTTTGCATAGTCAACATTAGCCGCGCTCCTCCCTTCCACAAGGATGCTTTCTCTACTTGTTGTAAAACAAGCCGTCTGCTGGGAGTATGATCTGTTTTCTCATTTGCTGTGGATTCATGAGCACAGAGAATTTATTTCTCTACCACAGACAAAATACTAAAATAAGGGCTTAATGAGCCACCATGGAAGGAGCGGTAGAGACCTGGAGAGTGTGTGCTCCGCCCAGAGACCAGAGACGGCAGAAGCTGTACAGCCCCCGCTGATCACTGGGAGTGGGAAGTGGACCCAGGATGGCTGGATCTTCAAGCTTTTTTTATTTAACAGAAGCTTGTGATGGGGATGGGGGAAGAAACATGTATTAAACTCCTAGTCATCTTTCATAGACATTTTTATATTCCTTATTTCACGCAGTCCTCAAAACATTTCTGGAAGCACAGGTGCCTTTTTTTTTTTTTTCATAACAAATGAGGGATGGCTCAAAGCCCAGAGAAAGTAAGAAACTTACTAAAGATGTGCATCAGCTCCCAGGGGCGGTGTCTGTCTGATGCCGGCTGTCTTTGTACGCCCTGGTACAGTGCCTAGCATGGAGCAAGTGCTTAATAAATTGCTGCTGATAACATTATGTCCCAGGGCGAAAGAGCCAGGGAGCGATGAGACCTTCACAAAAGGTGAAAAAAGACCTTGTGGGATGAAGGAGAGGTTTGCATAATTAATAGTGAGCTAAGCAATGACTGATTGATATGTCACACCATCTTTCTTCCAAGTATTTGACAGCTCACTTGTCTTTCCACCACCTGACAGTATTCAGGGACCGAGCGGGGATCTGGTCCTTGTCACTCCTCCCTGCGCTCCGGGAGACTTCAGGGCCACCTCTCTGTACAGGCCCTTCGAGGGAGAGCGCCTCCCCCACCCCCCCCCACCCCCATCACTCAGGAGGGACTATCATTAAACTCAGCAAGGAGGATTAACTCAAATTTCACCTTGGGCTTCTAGTAAACGATGGAGTATTTACACAATCTCTGCTTGGGTGGGAGGTTCCCTGGGAAGCCACGTATCCCGGGGTTTCATGGTGATCCTGGAATCACCAGGAAGAGCAGTTAGTTTTACAACCTGAGAACTCAAGAACTCTGGGCTTCCTGTCTGCTGTGTCTGTCCATCTTGTCGGGGACAGGCTCCGTGGATTTGCCAGAGGAAAAAGGCAAGATGGGGATCAGCCCCCTCTGATCTCTTTAGACCTCTCTACTCAAAGCTTATTAATGCTCCTGATTCTCATTCTCTTCTTTTAAACACGTGAATGCTGACTGTAGCCTGGGATTAACCCATTTATTGCACAACTTCATAAAATCGACAGTATGTGCTACTTTTGGTCATTGAACTCTAGGGGCACTTCCAGTGCTCAAGTTCAACGGGAAGTGCACACAAAACTCCTAAATGCACCTTTGCCACTACCTGTCTTAAAGCTTATGTGAGACAGAGAAGTCTTGATTAAATGCTGATGATAAGATGTCCTGTGTTGCTTTTTCTCATTTAACATTAGACTTTCTTGGTATAAGCAGCTCAATAAAAAAACGAGACATAAATGGGTCTTGCTTTAAATTAAACATATATAGATATGTTTATTTACTATTTCCACCAAAAAATTGCTTCATTTTCATCCATGCTGTTAGTTTTCCCCCCTGTAGAAAAGCATTCTTATTAACCTTGCTCGGATGCAATGAGTTGTGCTGTGTTTATCGCCCTGGTTCCACAGTTAATTTCAAAGTAGAACCAATTTATTTATAGTTTTCCCTGCTCAGAACATCCTGCTGAAAATTCATTGACAAAGCCATGGTTCATGGTGTGCTTTTATTTTGGGTGGAAGGAAGCAAGGGATTGGTTTGGAGAAAAGTGAGAGGGAGGTGGCTATAAACTACTCTTCATTGGATAGTATGTCCTAATGAAGGACACAAGCTGCCCAGACTTTTAAGAAAAATATATTTTTATTGATTTCAGAGAGGAAGGGAGGGGCAAAGATAGAAACATCAATGACGGTGAATCGTTGATGGGCTGCCTCCTGCACAGCCCTCACTGGGGATCAAGCCCACAACCCAGGCATGTGCCCTGACCAGGAACTGAACTGTGACCTCCTGGTTCATAGGTTGATGCTCAAGCACTGAGCTATGCCCGCCGGGCCTGCCCACACGTTTGGTATGATTATGGTGTGTGACTGGCTCTCTGCATTACTTCCTGTCCCTCAGAGACAGGTGACAGGCTAAAAAAGACTCTGGTCTAGCTGTCACATCTCAAAACACCCAACAAACACAAACAGTGAAGCATTTTTAATACATAGTGCCTAACAGATTCCCCATACATCTCTGGCCACGTGAGGAGTCAGGAGTTAGAGCACCACCATGTTAGGAGAGTTTAGGTTCCTCTCTATGGAAAGTATATGAAATTGTAAGCATTAAAGGTTGAAGAGAGAACCCTGTCTTCAAATGAATTTGAGGTCCTTAATCAAGCTCTCCCTATAGCAAGCTCGGCACCAGCTGGGAGCACTGAGGCCAGACAGCTTGCTTGAACCTGGCAGCGTTGAGGCTGTGTGAGTAGCGGGAGAAGAAGAGGAGAGAAGCCACTTCCCATGCACAGCATGTCTCCAACTGCCTTTTTTGTTTTTTCTACAGCCACCCAGGAACACTGATGGAGCAAAGACTCATTTTAGAGAAGAGAGCAGGCTGGCTACAGCATAACTTAAGCAAAACTCCTGGACTGAAATACTGCCACTTGTGAAATGTCTACCAGGCCTCAATATTTTTAATATCCATCTTCACTCCCACACACTTGGATTTAGTTTCTGCTGGTTATTAGCCTGATGACAGCTCTAAGTCCTTAATCGAATTCTATCTAGAGTGATTGGAGGGCCTGCTCTTTACACCGTTCAGACATTTTAATAGTCAGCCGCTGACATGAATGAGTAAATAGATGAGCTGAGTGACGCTGGCAAGAGACGTGGGGATCGAGAGGCCTGCCATGCGCTCCCATCTCCTTCGCCTTCCAGGCAAAGGCAAATAGGGTTACTGGATACCTTTCTCTAATGTCACCCCGGACCTCGGTTTCACTGAGGGACCCAACAGGTGTCCTCACAAGAATACTGTGCTGGGAGCAAACAAGTCTGCAGTGTGGCTGCACTTGTCATACTATTTTACACTCCAAATCACTTTATGTTCTATTTGCTTCTTTGGCAATAACCCAGCAACGGAAAATACATATTCACGTATATGTTATGCTTATCACTAGATGGTCATGCTAAGGTTATTTTCCTCCTTCGCCAGTGTTTAATAAGAATAGGAAAAAGAGAAATACAGCTCCTGTGTGTTTACACTGGGCCAGGCAGGCTCTGTGCTAAATGTTTCACATGCCTTATCTCATTTAATTTTTGTATTTACCTACCTACTTACTTTTTGTTAATCCTCACTGGAGGATATTTTTTCCATTGACTGTTTTTTAAGAGAGAGTAGAAGGGAGGAGGTTGGGGTGGGGGGAGGGAGAGATATCAATGTGGGAGAGACACAGTGATTGGTTGTCTCATGCCCACCAGGGCCCAGGGATTGAACTGCAACCTAGGTACGTGCCCTTGATTGGGAATTGAACCCTCAACCCTTCAGTGCACAGGTGTGGGGCAACACTCTACCCAGTAAGCATACCGGCCAGGGTGTCATTTAATCTTCATATTTAATCTGCATTTTCCTCTCCTCCCAGCACCTGCACTGAGGCAGCTCAAGGTCTGCCTGGTGTGAGGAAGAGATGGTATCTAGGATCCCACACAGCATCTCCACTCCATAGAAACTACTATCAGGAAACAGTGGATCTCTGTGCCTCCTTCCCCTGGTAAGAATGAATTCGCTCAGCTATCCTTTAGGGCACTAATGACGGCTATTATTGTTTTCCAGCTGACACTTAGCCGATTCTTTCTCCTCTTTACTTTCTTTAAATCTAATAATTAGATTTAAATCCCTGACAGGACTCTAACCATCACCCCAGGGGATTCCGGGTTTCTTTACTATTGCTTACAAAGGTTTTATCTTTAAAAAAGCCCCATGAAACTCAAGTGAGTTACACTCAGCAATAGCTTTAAAAAAAAAAATCCATTATCCTGTGGAGCCTTTTGAAGAACACACACGGCTCTCTCTCATCTCCCCTTGAGGGATCAGCCTTTATTTTTATCTCCAATTTGAAGAGTAAAGATACCCAGGAGGACCAGAGAAGGTAGACACATAAAACGTTGTTTTCATCAGCACCTGTGTCAAGGCCAGGTTCATTTGGTCGGCATCCAGGCACTTGAAATGTGTGGACTCAGGAATTTTGTTTTGTTTTTTTTTCCCCCTCTAAATTTGTTTCCTACATATGGTGAAAATTACTGTGGTGGTTTTGCTTCTCAGGGGAAAAAATAAAGAACTGTTCTTTATATGAATAAATTAGTCTCTAGGCCTCCCTGCTGGGTTGCTTTGAGCAAAGCATTCTGAGGCAGGGATTTGCATAGAGCTATTTACTCACCATCGCTCCAATGTCCTTGGACACCCACATCAATTTGTGACAGCACTAACATGGTTAAAATCATGAAAAGCATATTTTCTCTGTGTGAGAAGACTCAAAACAGGCACTTTAAATCCTGTGAGAAGCAAGACAGAGCCATATAAATAAGTACCTGGTTCAGGTGGAGATGCTGGCCTCATTAACACCTGTTAAAGCAAACAAGTGGCCTCCCAGGGGGCTCGGTCACTCAGGAAAAATCTGTTCTGAGCCCTTATCCCTTTACAGTATGAATCCTTTGGAACAGGGGTCCTCAAACTTTTTAAACAGGGTTCCAGTTCACTGTCCCTCAGACAGTTGGAGGGCCGGACTATAGTTTAAAAAAAAAAAAAAAAAAGAACTACGAACAAATTCCTATGCACACTGCACATATCTTATTTTAAGCAGGACAGGCAGCGGCGGCAAAACACCTGGTGGGCCGGATAAATGTCCTTGGCTGGCCGCATGTGGTCCATGGGCCGTAGTTTGAAGATGCCTGCTTTGGCGGATCCCAGTTGCTTTTGAGGAAGGAGGTCAAGTGCTTGCTGGTCTCTCTACTAAGTCTAGTCTATCCATAAAGAAAACAATGCCGGCCAAAAGGTCCAAGTATAAGATATGGTAACTATTCCATCCAAACCCTTTAGCTAAATGTTTTCCAGGAGAATGTATTTAATATTTTTCCGGTACATACAAATAATACAAGAGTATTTCATTTTACTAAATATGATGCTTTCGGAAAAAAAAAAAAAAAGGGAAGAAAATATTTTGGTATAATTTCAAGCATGACTCTTTCAGGAAATTAACAAATGCCCCACAATCTACCCATCAGCTTAAAGCTTAAAGAAAGATCCCATAATTTTCTGATAGCTTTCTTTGAATACAGGTGAGAAAAAATTGATATTTATTAATGTTTTTAAATATTAATTCCTACAAATATATTCCTACAGAGGATCCAGAGCAATATTTCCTGTTCCATTTAGTAATTGTTGTTACCAGAACACTCCCTATTGATAGCTTGGCATATAGCTACAGACAGGAGGCATGGGCTCTATTGAATCCAGATTAATCAAATTTTTAAAAATCCAAGATATATACCTAACCAATTCAACTGTGAGAATTGAACACTTGATAACATTGTAATAAAGAAAGGTTTTTTTTTCTCACTTGTAAAAAATGAGACTTATGAAAATTACATTCTAAAAATATCTAGTTGAGCTGGGGGTGGAAGCTCCCTGGGGAGTGAGCAGCTTTCCTGGAAGAGCTGCCTGGGCGGAGGGGTTGGAGGTGTGCACCAGCAGGCTCTCCCGGGGCCATGGGACAAATACTATGGAAGGAGGGGCAGCAGTGGGAGAGCAGCATTTCCCAGCTGCTCAGCATGACAGAGACATCTCCCCAGAGAATGTATCTCCTATACATTTTGTGTCAGTTTGTACACAAAAGTTCACTTCACCCATAGTGCAGCGTAGCTACATCACCCTCTAAACAATGTTTTTAATAAAAATGGCTGAGAAAGCCCTTATGAATTAATAAAAGAGTAATTAATATTTACTTGAAAAATAAATGAATGAATGAATGAATAGCCTGGTCAGTGTGGCTCAGTGGTTGAGCATCGACCTATGAACCAGGAGGTCATAGTTCTATTCCCAGTTTGGGCACATGCCTGAGTTGCAGGCACAATCCCCAGTGTGGAGCATGGAGGAGGCAGCCAATCAATGATTCTCTCCCATCATTGATCTCTCTCTCTCTCTCTCTCTCTCTCTCTCTCTCTCTCTCTCTCTCACTACCTCCTCTCTGAAATCCATTAAAACTATACTTTAAAAAAATAAAAATGAATAAATAAGTAGACAGCTTCTGTGGAAGACATACTAGTACTCCCTGTTTTGAACAAATACCCTTAAAGTTGGCAAATAATCCATTTGTTGGGAGACTACCAGTTTATATGTTGTCACTTTAACCTTGAGGAATTTCACAGGCAATTCACAGAAAATTAGAAAGAAAAATGGTAGTTGTATTTTAGGGGATTCAGGCCTATGACGAAGCAAGATTCTTTTCAGAGGAGGATCCAGAGCTGGTGCTGCAAGATCTGTAGAGAACAGCAGCCAGTCTGTCTGCACATCGCAAACCAGCCTCGGGACTGCACCACACTGCGGTGTGCACACGAGCCAATCATTTCTCTCCCAGTTGGACTCCTTACCAAGCACTTCTTATTATACAAATTGGAAAAGATACCCGTTCTTCCTCAACTGCCTATTTTCAGAGCTGAAAAGCTGCTGCCTCCTAGACCAATGGCAAATAAACAAGAGACTTTAGTCCTGATGATTAGATCCACTGACTCCTATGCAGTCTGCAGTGCTGTCTTCAACATTATCCTCGTCCGATTATCCATAACTCAGGGTTAAAAACTTCCTTTCCCTCTGATGTGATGGATGAGTGCTTGAGCATGAAGCTGACATGTGTAAAATAAACACGGGGAGGAGTTCCGGCACAGCCTCACTCCTCACACCAAATGCCGCCAGTCCTGCTTAACTCTCTGAGCTCCTGGTGAAATCACGTCTTACGCGGATGGTGTTACGTTAAGGTGACCAGACCTCCCGCTTTTGACGGGATAGTCCTGATTTTTAATAATTTGTCCCACATCCCGCGGCATTTTTAAAAAGTCCCGATTTTTAGAAAGAGACATATGTACTACTCTTTGTAATATTTTAAGTAATCTAAACTAATAAAAGTGGAATAGTAAAATTAACCGTTTCTTCGGGACGCCCAACAGCCAATCAGAGCAGCTGTATGCAAATTAGCCCAGCCAACATGGCGGCCGCCACTCAGGGACCTGAGTAAACGTTTAGGCAGCGTCCGTTGCAGCAGGAGCGAGAGCGAAACTGTTTTCGGCCCTTGGCGGGCAGCCTCCGAAACATGTTTCAATAATGTAACAATCATAGAATCCTCGGGAGCTGAAGGGAACAGCAGACCTAGCCTGAGTCTAAAACTATAACATTGTTGCAGTATAGACTCTGCGAGGTGAGGCAGAGAGAGGCTTTGTTACATGTGTAGGCCGGCTTAAAGGAACAGTGTATCAA
>PVJC01050565.1:0-11763 GCA_004026665.1 Murina feae | reverse complement strand
AAATGATAGTGGATAATTAGGCAGGTAGATAGATAGGTATTAAAACAGTGGAAGTAAGTAGAGAAGAATGTATGGCAAAGGTAGAATGAGAGAAAAAGAGTGAGGGAAGAAAAGTTATAAAGGGGGAGCTGGTAGAGCTTAAAAGGAGAATGGGAAGAAGGAAGGAATGAGGGAGGGAGCAAAGCAGGTCAGAGGGAGGAAGTGAAGAAAAAAATTAAGGTGAGAAGGAAGGAAAAAGGGAGTGTAGGCAGGGGTAAAGATAAAGGAAAGAAGGAATGTGGGAAGGGAAGGAGGATAGCAGAAAAATGGGAAGAATGATGATGGAACAGAAGTAGGAAATAAGGAGGAAAGAAAAGTTTATAAATGATGAGTCAGTAGGAAAAGTGTTACATAAAGGAGAAAAATTGTGTGAGAGGAAGAAGCCAATAATTGTGCATGAAGGGAATAAGATTAAAAAAGAAAGTTAATTGGGGTGACCAGGCTGGCAGGGGAGGGCAGTTAGGGGGATCATGCAGGCAGGCAGGCAGAGTGATTAAGGCAGGCAGGCAAGTTAGTGGTTAAGAACCAGAGTTCCTGGATTTTGAGAGTCCCCAAGAACTCCATATTGGAGAGGGTGCAGGTCGGGCTGAGGGACCACCCCCCCACCCCCCGTGCACGAATTTTGTGCACTGGGCCCCTAGTATATATAATAAAAAAAAAATAAAAAAAAAATATATATATATATATATTTGATTTCAGAGAGGAAGAGAGAGGATGAGAGATAATCATTGATTGGCTCTTCTCCTGAACATCCCCCACTAGGGATCAAGCCCACAACCAGGGCATGTGCCCTGACCAGGAGTCAAACTATGACCTCCTGGTTCATAGGTCAATGCTCAACCACTGAGCCACACTGGTTGGGCAGCATTTTTTTAAAACATAGAGTATATTGACATAATTTATCCCATTGATTTATTTTATTTTTAATTGAAATATAGTTGGAATAAAATATTATATTATTTTCAGGTGTAGGCATGGCACTTTTAAAGATCTTGGAGCATCTGAAGCCATATTATAGATGGTTAATCTTACAGCTGGATCCAAGTCTGTGGGATACTAGGGGCTAGAATTTGAGGTAAGGCATATCTCCTTTATTTTATACATGAAAATATTAATAATATACTACTATATACAAATGATAGTGAAGATTTATTAAACACAATATATTAAGACACAATGCCAGATACTTTACATGCATGATCTTACTACAATTTTATGAAGTATTTACCATAACATTATTACTTTCATTTTACAGGTGAGAAAACAAAGACCCAGAGATAAATACAAATGCTCCTCAACCTACAATAAGGTTAAGTCCTGATAAACATCATAAGTTGAAGCTATCTTGAGTCAAAAATGCATTTAATGCACCTCACCTGTGCAGAAAGACCAAAAAACTAAGCGATGCTTTGAAGAGGTGGAGAAATCACAGTTTTAATAACACGCGTAGTCTCTGGGGTTGTCCAAAATCCCAAATCCAGAGTGCTGGTAACATGCAAGAACCTTGCTGTATAACTGCCCCTGGAGTTCATTGATTTGCAAATATACTCCCTCCCCCTAAAGCCCTGAAGGGAGAATTCTTTTTATCTACCCCTCCCCCAGATGAGCTTAGGTTCAGGGCTCAAAACAAAGCCCCCCTGCCTTACGGGGTCAGGGTTTTGTTTGTTTAATGGCCTAACATTTCTTGCAAAACCAGTTTTCCTCCTCACACCTACTGAATGAACATAATAGCTTAGCCTAGCCCACCTTAAATGTGCTCAGAACATTTATATTAATGTGTGTGTGTGTGGGGGGGGGCGGAATGCCTAATGCAATGGATACACTAGACCAGCGATTTTCAACCTTTTTAATCTCCTGGCACACATAACCTAATAAGTGAAATTCTGCACCACACCAAAAAAGATTTTTTTTGTGGTCTATTTGACAAAAAATAGGCATAATTTTCATTCATTCACACTGGGTGGCTATTGTGTTGGCTGTTGTCATTTTCTATTTGACAGTCTAGGGCAGCAGTTCTCAAGCTGTGGGTTGTGACCCTTTTGGGGGTCGAACAACCCTTTCACAGGGGTTGCCTAAGACCATCCTGCATATCAGATATTTACATTATGATTCATAACAGTAGCAACATTACAGTTATGAAGTAGCGAAAATAATTTTATGGTTGGGTCACAACATGAGGAACTGTATTTAAAGGGCCAGAAGGTTAAGAACCACTGGTCTAGGGGAATAGAGGTCAGTGCATCTGACTAAATAGTCAGGTATTGCATGGTTTAAAATCTCTTGTGGCGCAAGGGTTGAAAATCACTGCACTAAAGTATCATTTGTTTATCCTTCTGATCACGTGGTTTCCTGGGAGCTCTGGCTTGTTGTCACTGCCCAGCATCATTACAGTATTGCACCACATATCACTAACCAGGTGGAAAAATAAAAATTCAAAATATAAAGGACAGTTTCTACTGAATGTGTACCTCTTTCTTAAGCTGAATGATCCTAAGTCAGGAAGTGTCTGTAAATTATCCAAGATCTTACAACTAAAAAGTGGTAGAACTGGAGCTTAGTCAGGTTTTCTGATGCTAAGCTCAGAAATGGTTCTGTTGGTAACCATTATGTTGTCTTTCATCACTAAATTTGAGAGGAAGAGGCTCCTAATATGGTATGGAACCTGCTTTTAGTCAATAGTTCTGCAAAAAGTGATTACTTCGTTTCTCTGCCTCTCACATAGTTGAGAAGCAACATTTCACATTAAAAAGGTATAGGCTTTAGATTCAAGCAGGCCTGGTCCAATCCTTGATATCCAATTTAAAGTTGTGTAAGTATGGGGGTAAGTGACTTAACTTCTCTAACTGTCAATTACCAAATCTATAAAATGAAGGTTATGATGCCTACTTTGAAAGGTTGTTCTAAGGATCAAATGCAACAAAATGTCTAATACAGACCCTGGTGAATCATAGGTACCCAATAATGGTGGCTGTTTCAGTAATTAGAAGAGGTCCAATTAGATTATTGAGTTGTCAGATGATCTGGTGATAGGCACTTAACATCTTTATTCAGAGCCAAGAGGAATAAAGACAGCAACTGCAGGTAGTTCTTTAAGCAGGTCTAGCTTAATGTGTGACTTCCAATCTCTCCTACCTCTAACTGCTACATTCAATAGATTAACTTTAATGTAGGTAATAGAAATTGATATTCCTAAATTGTGGTATTACCCTAAACTCAATTAAAGCACCACATTGCATTACTGCATCCCTCTCCCCATTTGTGATTGCACACCACTGACTAGATGCAGTTTTCATGGCTTTGTTTCAAAGCAACACATTCCACACATGGAGCTCAGGCTGCAGTACAGAGGGAGACATGATGAGAAGTTACTTGTAGGTTCAGAAAAAAAAGAGTATCTTTAATTTATATCCCATTCACAATACACAACCATATGTTCAGCAAAAATCTCTGCTAAATTTGCACTGTAAATCATTTGCTGGAGACTTGAATACACTAGAAAGCAGCTGAGTTCAATTTCTTTGAATTCAATACAGCAAACCTCTTGTTTTCACTCTTTTGTCTGGGAAAGAAATCCTTTAGCCCAGTGCATTGCCCACACAGTCAAATCTCGTTGGTTGTTTATGTTTCAGTGTTGAATTTCCATCCCCTTACTTTTCATCAGAAGCAATTATAAAGCCACAGTCATGAAGATAATGAGCACAGATACATGGTTCAACATGTCTTCATAATGACTCATTAGCCCATTCAATAAAAGTTCCAGAGTTAATTTCTTTACATGCAATTTGTGATTTTTTTTCTTGTTGGCCATCCATATTCTAAAAATCAGTATTGTCACATAGCCCTGCCTTCTATGTCCTCTGAGGTTTGAATATGATGAATAAAACCAAAGAGTGAGGAAAACAGCCCAGGAAAAAGAATCTCAATGTGACTCATACAGCTGAGCACCAAAGAAAAAACCTGGCTCCCACCTGCACAAACACTGACAATTGTTTGAAAAATATTACCTGGTCAATGGTATTTAGAAAGGAGGATGAGGGAAGGTCTATTTCTACCAATCAGCAAAAGAGATTAGAAGATTCTGAAATTATTCTCATCCATTAAAATTAGTCTCAAAGAACAGGACATGTCCTATTTTTTCAGAGGAGATTTTATGCCAGGAAGCATAAAATTCATTTAAAAAATCAGAAAAAAATTCTGAGACTTGAAGAGATTAATGCATTTGAGCACCCAGAATAGTGCCTGGCCAACCACATACTCAATGAAGGTTAATAATCCAATTAATAAGGACTTGGTATGGGCACAGCACGATGCTAAACAATTATCAAGAGACTTAAGATATTGTCTTAGTCCTTAAAGCTTATCATAAACTGAATGAGCTGAGATCTATAAGTAAAGAGAGAAGCAGTAATATGAAGCAGTGTAGGTGTGATACAAATAGTGAGGAAGTAAACTAGCATTTGCTGAGCATCTACTTCACACCATTGATTCCTCACAACAATTATAGTAGGTTAGCTCTATGATTATTTCCATTTTACAGATGAGTAAGGTGAATTTTAGAGTGGTAGAGTGATTTTGGTCTAGTCACACAGATAGTGACAGTTGATATTTAGCCATTTCTCCAAATTCCATATTCTTTCTCCCATATATACGATGCTCTTTATTGTGGAAAAATGGAATGCCCCCCTTCATCCATCTTGATCATTCATTATTTGCTAGAATTATTGTTAAGTCCTTTACATTTGGCAGCATATCATCATAGTGTGGAGGTTAAGGTCATGAATTCCTTAGCTTGAACTCTTCTTTCCACACACCAGCTGTGTCTCCTTGGGCAACTTACTTAAGCTCTCTGTGCCTCAGAAGTAAATGAATTAATTTATGCAATACATTTACAAAAGAGCATGGCACATTATAAGTAAAATATAAGTGATAGTTATTATTACTTTTATTATTTAATTCTTACAAAGTCTTATAAAATTATGGTTATTCACTTTACAGATGAGGGAGTTGAGTATTAGAGAGATATGAAATGACATTTCCAAAGTTATCTTCGTGGTAAATTGTAGAGTTGGCATTCATGTTCAAGCTTGTCTAACATCAAACATTTTTTTAAATTTCTTTATTGATTAAGGTATTGCATATGTGTCCTTATCCCCCCCCATTACAGGCCCAACCTCCCTACTCATGCTCTCACCCCTTGTCTGTGTCCATTGGTTAGGCTTATATGCATGCATACGAGTCCTTTGATTGATCTTTCCCCCTTACCCCAGCCTCCCCTACCTTCCCTCTGAGGTTTGATGGTCTGATCAATGCTTCTCTGTCTCTGTTTTTGTTCATCAATTTATGTTGTTCATTATAATCCATAAATGAGTGAGATCATGTGATATTTCTCTTTCTCTGACTGACTTATTTCACTTAACATCAAACATTTTTATTCCTTATTGTGCCACATTGCTGCCCTAAGTGTCATTGTTGCTCAAGAGAGGGAGGTGTCTAGTGAGCTGAAAGCTTTGTTGAGGGTGTAGGACTTGAGGTTAGAAAAGGATGAAAAATATAATCTGCATAGTAATATTAGCCAAAGAAGGAAGAATAGTTTGTGTTGAGGGCATCAGGAGGGAGGACAAAGCCCCTCTCTTCCAGAAGGCTGTTAAAGCATGAGGAAATCCAATCCTGCCATTAGGGACATGAAAGCAAGTGCAGGCCTGCTCAAAGAAGCCTGTCTTCCAGCTGATTCATAAGGAAAGCCCTGAGGGCAGGTGGTAGTCCTCACCTTCCCAAGAGGAGTAAATTTGAGGAGAGCTGTAAATAAATGTGAAGTGATCTTCTAGAAGGGTGTGCTTGGAATCCTAAACCTGAGTTTACTGCAGCCCTGTCTGCCTCCAAGTGGCTCCTACTGTCATGCCAATTGTAGGCAGTCCCAGGGCAGAGGAATTTCCATAGGAAAAACCATCACTTAAAGCACCAAATTATGAAGAAAAGAATCTAATTGCTTAATTGAAAATTTATAAAAATATGCATAATTATAAGTCCATTACATTGTAAGGCACAAACCCCCACTGGAGAATTATTTAACTGCTGCTTGCTTCTTGCTCTGTATAGCTGAATCTCCTGAGGGCCATTGCTTTAGCTATCTCAGCTACTACTGTGCCTCCTCATTTTCCTCCATTACCATCTTGAGTGGTGTGACCTGGGAAGCCAACCGTGTCTTTTGTAAAGCCTGCCAGTTCACCTATGTAGCTGGTAAGCGCTGGTGATTTATGTTTGGGAGTCTGTTTAGCTGGGGTTTCTGCCTGCCTGAAGCTTCCAGTGGTAATAGTCCTCCTAATTAACTCTGTTATTCTTTATTTTCACCCTGTGAGCTTCCTTTGAAACTCTCCCAACTTTTGATGACTCAGAGTTTTAAAGAAGCATTTTCTTGTAGAGGAATTTCATTTAGGCTCTGTCCAGTCTTTGAAGTCTCACCTCCATGCACTTTGTATTGAACTTCAGTGTTCTAGTACAGAATTGTCTCCATATATCACAATTACACAGACTTGAGTTAAATGACTCTGTGACAACCTACTGGGAGAATTCATTGGTTTAAGAGCTTATAAATGGACTTAATTTACCTTGCCTAAAGAGAATGTACCTGTGCCCGTTGACTCTAAAATGGATGGTGTGATGAGATAAAGCAATGAGATTCTGAATGAAAAATTCCCAAAAGAAAATGGGAAAAGTTCTGAGTTAGCTTTGCAAACAAAATGCCTTTCAGTTCCTCTAAGATGCAGTTAGGAACTGGGTTTCATTTGTTTGTTTGTTTACTTTGATCATGTTTCTTTTATTTATTTATTAATCTATTTATTAAATTTTGTTGGGGTGACATTGATCAACATGAACATATAGGTTTCAAGTGTGGTTTTCTAAGTTACAAAATCTGTGTATAGTACCATGTATCCACCACCCAAAGTCAAGTCTTCTAGGAGCTGTTTTGACACAGATTTACAGAGGAGACATGCCATATAATTTTCAGGACTGATTTACTATGAGGGTTTTTATCATTAACATATGGAATAGGTTCTACTGTCAATTCAGAGTACTCTAGGCTGACATGGAAGAAGGCAAGTGAACTTTTATGTAACCTATTTCGGGATACTTTTTCATGATTCTTGATCAATGAATAGATGACTGATATTATTCTATTTTAACAAAATGATCAAGAGAAGACTGAAGGTTCTGTTGCCTTATTGGGATCTTGGTGACATGGGTAAATAAAGCAAAATGGATTACCAAGTGGGTAAGACCCATATTTCTCTGATTCATTAGGACTCAGTACCCATTCAGGGCTTGCATTCTTTTCATCTGGCTCTGGCTATATTCACTAGGTGTCTGGAGTGCAAATTAAGAGGTGTAAGGCCATTTTCAATGTTTTCTTCTCATTACTTTACCACCTTTATATAAATCTGTTATCCTGAGTCATTGGAATTTGTGCTGAAGCTCATGGAAGGTTCACACACTGTGGTAATGTCACCTCTCTTCTCTTGGTTTCCATTAACAACATCAGCGATGCCCATTGATATTACCATGCTATACTCTGAGGACAAAGTGTGATGAACAAAACAAAAAAAAAGCTACATTTGCTGGGGATAAAAGTCAGATTGTGGCAAAATAAAGGGTTAAAAAGTAGGCAGGTGTAACCTGGCCAGGGTAGATCAGTGGTTGAACATCAACCTATGAACCATGAGGTCACTGTTCAATTTCTAGTCTGGGCATATGCCCAAGTTGTGAGTTCAATCAACAGTGTGGTGTGCAGGAGGCAGCCAGTCAATGATTCTCTCTCATCATTGATGTTTCTGTTTGTCTTTCCCTCTCCTTTCCTCTCTGAATTAAATAAAAATATTTTTAAAAGGAGGTGCAAACGAGAGGAAATAACTATTTTCTACTATTTCAAAAAGTTAAGTTGTGGACCAGAGACATTTGAAAGAATTGTTGGGTGCTAATTGGGGTACCTATTAAGGCATAACTTAATTTGGTGACTAACAATTCAGAATACAATGCATATTTGCTTGACTTTTAAAAATGCAGTTATGATCAGTGGGCTAAATGTAGGAATAAATAAGATAGTTGGTGGAATTGATTAAAGACTAAAGATTTTCAAAAAGGCAGTGAATTTGAAGGTATTGACTAAAGACTGTTTAAAGGTTGAATTGAAAAATTTACCTGGGGAAGAAAGAAAATAAAGACAGAAATGGATCATTAATAGGACAAAAATGGAAGGCTCACAGGACTGGGGAACTCGGTGAAAATAAAGAACATGGGAGGTGAGAGTAATAGAGTGAGTTAACAAATAAGAGGTAGTGCTCAAAGAAAGAGCTAGTAGCAGCTAAACTTTCTGAAGTGGAGTAATTCTGGTGAGAGATTAAGTCTACTGTGAGGCCCTAGGAGTAAGTTTCTGAAATGAAATGGGAAAGCCCTTGTAGTAAAAGAGGTCAAAGAATTGTGGGCAGCAGTTTGGGGCCAGCAATATGATTAAGACACTGCAGTTGAGGTGGAGAGACTGTCTGAGAATGTGGTATTATAGACCTTGGAGAATGTAGGTGAATGGTCTAGGAGCTAAGAGAATACAGAGATGAAGAAAGGTAGAAAAACGTATGTCTTGATCCCGTAGAAAGGAGAGTCTTCTGTAAGAGAGTGGAAGGAAGCATTGTGAGGTTAGAGTAATTAATTGTTAAAATATTTTAGCTACTCTAATGGCCAGAACAGAAACTTCTAAATTAAGTGACTATGATGTAGGAAAATGATTTGGTGGTTTGTGAGAGCCTTGTTGGAAATACACTAGGTTCAATGTGCATGCTATAAACCAATGCAATAATTGTCCTTGCAACTATTGATGTAGAATGTAAGAGTAGAGTGATTTGCAATGGTTCCTCATGCTGGTCCTGTGGGATAAGGGAGTTCAATCATTCCCATTTGCAAAGGAAGGAATAGACAATGGTTCTGTGGTTAGATTTAAAGCAAAGTTATTGATTGAACTTCTTTTAATTGGCTATCACCTTCTAATTGGCTGATGATGTACAGGCCCCTTGAAACTCCCAAGAGAATTTCCAGGAATCCAGGCTGCACAGTAGTGATAAATGATGACTTGAATAACCTTGTTTCTTTGCTAAGGGCAACCACTGGACAACTCTATAGGACTATTATGTTGGCCTTTTCCCTTACTTCTAGTTAAAGACTTGAGATATTTCTACCATCAGTAATTTTTATCATTAGTACATATTGAAATACTATTTGTATCTAGTTTTTAAACTTATTTATAGCCAAAGATACTGTGAATTTATATACTTGGATGCTAAGCATTTATATTTGGAACAAATAAAATAGTGTACCACCCCTGATTTTATTTATTTATTACCGTAAAAAATGTCACCTTCTTCACTTTGCTGAATTTATGAACATTGCCTTGTTCATTAAGGAAAAATTTTCAATTTCCAGAGTTAACTATCACTGGATTTTACTGCCATTTTTGGTTTTGGGCACTGGAAAGATCAAGCTATTTTGGAATAGTGCCAAGGACAATTAACAAGAAAGTGGGATTTTAAGACTAAGATCTGTGTAGACAACAGTGGAATAGAATGTCTTCTCTAGAGGTTTCTCTGGAGAGAGTTATAGCTAAAGGTTTTATTTTTTTTCCCGTTTTCTCTAAGAGAGGACATTGTTTTGGTTTGTTTCCCTGAATTCATTTATTGTTATTTTATCTTTTATTTCGTTGTTCTATAGATCAGAAAAACAAACTATCTAAATCATCATCTTATATATAGACAAATGATATATCATCATCTTATATATAGACAAATGTCTATGACTCAAAGTTGTTGTTAATGACTATATATTTTTAGAAGGACTTTCAGCTTGCTTTGAGATGAGGGACTTTGTTTTCAGTACAGGCTAACAATAGAGCAAGTGCTCTTTTGTGTTGGTAATCTTTAGGGTACTTGGTTGAATGAAATATGGCTTCTCCTCACTGTAGTATTTTATATTGATATAAATTGCTAGAGTTCAGGCTTTGCCAGCACTCAAGCACTATGTAGTTTTATTTGGCAGATGCATCTACAATCTTTAATATTTTGGAGAATTTTGGAGTTGAAGAGAGCCAATGAATTCCATTAAATTACCCCTTAATTGGTCTCTTTTCCCACGATCTCCCAGTCAATGCTCTGGGGGGTTGTGGTATTGTTCATGATTTAATTTTCTATTTTTTCCAGTAAGCAGCAGGACTCCCTAAGGTACCCTCCAAGTGTTTTACTCCCCAGTTTCCTCAGTGAATTCTCAAATGAGAGTGTGACAGATGCCCAAAGAAGCCCTCAGATAGGGGGAGATGAGGTGCTTCTTCACACCTCTCTGCAGTTTCACACTTGCACATGGATGCTTCCTTGTACACCCACACCCCATCTGTTCTTACACTGCCCCATAAAACTAGGTATAATTATTAATAGCATATTTTCCCTTGAATTTGCTTTATTGGTAAATTACTTACAAGTTTCTGACTCTTCCTTCTCAGGTAGATTGGGTGAGTATCAGGAGAAAATAATTCAGATATTGGTTCCTCTGGAATTGGATCTCTGAGCTGCATTCAGGTATAATACCTCCCCACCCGCTCCGCAAGAGTGCATTACTGGCTTTCCAAGAAGGTGATAAATGTACCAAATGGAGAACAATCCTGGAGGATATTGCACTGTTTGTACTTAGAGGGTTACCTTGGTTCATATTCGATGGGCCAGAGCCATTGTTATAAAGTCCCCTTCAGGGAGGGCAGAGGCATCATGAAAAGTCTAGGTGTGATATGGGCCTCAGATGCTGATGGACTGAGTCAGTGTTTGCTTGTTACATTCAGTCCTGCCAATATTGTGAGGCTTAGTGGATTTGGAGTTGGATGGGTAGCATAGATGCTTTACTAGCATCACAACAAATACAAGCAATGTCATGTGCAGCATGTGAATGTGGCCATTAAACATCAGCTTAAATCAACCTATACTTCTAGGTCAAGTTTCTATAGAATAGCGTTCGGTGCTTTTTGACCCTTCAGAGACAGCTATTGAGCATTTTGTTTTCTCTGTCTTTACTCTGTTCTAAACTCCAACCCCATCCCCACAAATATTCCCATTTAATGAGTTCTCTGGGGAGATTCACTTTTCTACTGCAACACCTTTAAACATTCTTCTCAATTTATTCTTCTTTATTAAAAAATAAAAAATATTTGGAATATAATGACAATTCTAAAGAAAGTATTTACTTTGATAAATTGATGTTCTGCTCAACTACACATTGCTAGATTTGCTTGTTGGGCAACTTTATTAAAAGCTATAAAGTTGAATGTGTTCTCTTTGCTCTCTTTCATCCCCGCTCCTGCTATTCACTCTCCCTTTCTTATAAGTTTTAGTTGACCCCCTCATGCACTGTCTGTTTTATTGTTTGTTGTTGTTGTTATTGTTGTTGCTGCCGCTGCAAACATCTTCAGGTTCTGAGTTGTAAAGCAAAAGATAAATACATCTCTTTTATCTGCATTCTTCTGCTAATGTTCTTATCTAGAAGTCTTTAAAATATTTCTAAATGCCTATTATTTTAGATTGGTGTTTATCTTGGTGTCCCCATATGTTAGTTAACACCTTCTTCAAGATGGGATCTTGATTGTTCCACTAATCTTTCCTTAGAGTCCTTATGTTTACTCTCTGTATCTCTTTATTTTTTTCCTGC
>PVJC01050564.1:0-11750 GCA_004026665.1 Murina feae | reverse complement strand
AGATAACGTAGCCACCTACTTATGCAGTTTCAAAGCCTGTGTAATTCCATAGCCCCAATAAAAAACGGGGAAAGGGATTTATAATAAAATATCTATTTGAATATGTAAATGTTGGGCAAGACCACAGCGTCTGATGGTGGGCGCTGCCGCCTCTGGTAGGTGGCCTGTGACAGGCGGCGAGGCGTACATGACTCACACTGAACCCCGCTGTGCCGTCAACGACAGGACTTTCTGAACTTGTGAACAGTTCTTGGTAAAGTTCTGAACAAATTTTTTTTAAGACTGTCTCTCCTGAGAAGTCCAATAGATGTTAAAATTGTACAAAAAAATTGACCTTGTTTTATGTGAAGTTTGTTAAGGTCATGGGTCAGATCATCTTTATCAGCAAGTTTCTCATGCACAGAAAGTATGACTATTTCATGGCCCTGTGCAGTACTGGACATCCCCCCGCCCCCAACCCCAAACAGTCCCATCTCTTGAGAATCACACACCGCAATCCCCCAAAAGCCCTCTAGGAGGCGGCCACAGGCCTAGGTGAAAGCAAAAAGAGCTTCAGTTCCCAAACGGTCATGAACGGGTTAAAAATATCCTGGGGGGGGGGTGTGGAGGGAGATTTGGGGTGAAAGGTGTGAGCTGCAGGCTTGGGGGACCACTGGTGGGGAGGAGACAGATGGCTTCTTGGCCAGTGTTGAGAAACCCAGTCCCCTCGCACTCCCCATGAGGCCTGTGGTCGGGGCATCTCCCACAGGAGCCCCGGCTGAGAGGGATGGGGATGGGGACTTGCCCAAGGTCACACTGCCAGACCCAGCAGTGTGTGTTGATTGGTTCAGGGCCCCTGGGGGTTCTGGAATGTCTGGGGCCACTCAGAGCCCCAAGGCACAGCTCTTTCCAGACTAGGGCTGCTCCCCCTCCGATCGCCAGCCCTTGGAGTGCCTCGGTTTACCGTTCCTAGACTCCTGGCTGCTTGCACGTTCGCCCCGGGTTCCTGCACAATGTTGTCCACCTCCTTTGTTTCCTCAGCTTCCTCCTCCAAGACGGGGGGAGAGGTGGTGGGTGGGTTTGCTGCTAGGCAGAGAGAGGGGCGAGGGCCACTCAGGGAGACAGCTTTTCCTCACCCCTGGCTCAAGGGGTCCCTGTCCCTCGTTACCTGCTACCTGCTCTGCCCTTGCACTCCTGCTTCCAGGTCCCAACCTCTCCCTTTCTCCCTGCCCCCTCCCGCCTCTCTGGGAGTGCCTGAGAGGGTTAGTGCCAGGCCTGGAAACTGAGGGGAGGTTGTCGGGGAGGGCTGGTGACCTCGGGTGTCCTGTGGTTTGCTACCTAATGGGGCTTCTCACAGCAGGCCCTTAATCTCTGTGTAGAGGGGCTGGCTCCATCATATTCTAACCTTCCCGGGCTCTGCTTGGATACCGTGTGACCTGCTCTACTCCTTGCCTTTCTGCCTCGGTTTTCCCATCTATAAAATGGGAGCAGTAATCTCTGCCCTTAATTCATTTAACAAACATTTATTGAGCACCTACTACATGCCAGATGCTGTCCTAGGGGACTTGGGAAACAGCCACGAAAAACACAAAAATTCTGGTCTCCAGACAGCTTACAGTCTAACACTGGGAGACAGCTAAGTAGGTGAATTATGAGAAGTAATAAACATTCGGGGAAATTCAATCAGGGAGCAAGGGAAGGTTTATGACGCTTCTGGTTGAGCTTCTTCATCTTCTTTCACCCCGTACACCCCTTTGGCAGTCTCAGGGTAATGTTTTCCAAGGAACAAAATAAAATAGAAAAGATGACTTTGGGAACCAATTATGTTAAGACACAGTTAGCAAGCTGTCTTTTCAAATTGTGATAAATGTGCCCACTTCGTTAGCATATTAAGTAATAAGATCTAGCAGTGACGACCATGATTTTGAAGTTGTGACGAGCATGGAAGCTATTTCGAGAAATCTGCAGCGTCTGTAATGTGATATGTAAATACCTGTGACGTCTGTGTGACAAGGTCGCAGGGACTTCTGTGAGGCTTTGTGGCTTGTTGTCTATGCTCCGGCTCGAGAGAGATGCTAAATTTCATTCCGAGGTTAGGGGCAATTGTCTTCTTTCCTGTCCCAGTTCTCGGGCACACTCAGTTCTAGAGGAGGCTGCACATGTCAGGTTGAAGTCCTGCTTTAGAGGAAACGGCCAGGGCAGGCCTCGCTGAGCGTGTGACTTTTCAGTGGAGACCTGAGGGAGGTGAGGTGATAAAAGCGGGGTTTCCGGGGGCTTGGGGCCCACCCGCCTGGCAGCCCTGTAGCCACTATCCACCTAAACCTTTCATCACTTGGTGTCCTGTGGACCCAGGAAGTGATGGAGAGAGAGGCCCAGGGGCCCCCAGAGAGTGCCTGACCGGTTGGGGGCAGGGGTGCCCAGGAGGGAAATGACTTCAGAGTGAGGGAGAGCAGTAGGAGGGTCCCCTGGAAAGAGTGGGCAGGGAGCCTGAGCCCACCTGCCTGGCATGTCCCTAGCCCTTCTGCACGTCCTGTTTTCAGAAATCACAGAAGTGCCCTGTGGTCTGAGAGTGAGGGGCCGTATGTGTCCCTCTGACCGGGGACTCCAGGGCCAGGACCATTGGGGCATTTGCATCCCTGCCTTTAGCCGGCTGGCTCCGGAAAATTCTCCCAGAGGGTCCCATGCTTTCCAGTTCCAGTCACGGATGCTCGAGCCCCATCCTCCCAGCCCTGATGTCTCAGCGCCCGTGGGTCCCTGGGTGTGGCCCCGGCGGCCTGGCAGGTGACCTTGGTTCTGGAGTCTCCTGTATCTGGGCCTAGAAGCACTGAGAAAGGGCAATGCAAAGAGGACTGTCAGTCTCGCCGTTTTCATGTCCCACCTGTGAGGTGGGGCTAGCAGATCCGCTCGCTGGCCTTGGGGTGTCGTTGGGGGCACAGGGACAGCAGAGGGGTCCATTCGGGCAGCTGCCCTCCATGCCCACCCTGTGCCAGGCCTGGGGGACACAGATGCCCAGGCCAGTGACCCTGCCCCCAGGGAGTCTCCAAGCCTGTAACCGGGACCCAGAGATAGGGGCCCTCAGAGAGGCCAGATTTGACTTGGAGGATCAGCGACTTGGGGGATCACATCCTCCTCGTCTCATTTGTGTGGAGGTTTTGATGGTGACGGAGCACAGGCAGGCAAGGGGTGCTCACATTCCAGGGAGGTGCTGGGGAAACCGAGGTTGCCCTTTGAGGAAGAATCCTTCCCTTACATCATACGGAGCCGTCATCCCCCAAAGAATCAAAGAATTAGATGTAGGAAGTGAAGAGAACACAGTTCATCAGAGGCAAACCTTTATCGGCTCGTCACCAGGGCAACCTGCCTACACAGAAGAAACATGGGAGAAATCACAAACCAGAGAAATAAATGAAAATGCAAACCAGCTCAGAACCAGAGAGTGAAAGGTGAAGGCCAGCGAGCTGGGCAGCTGATCACCACGAACAGGACCTGCAAGTGTTATGGAGCTTATTACGGAGGCTCCGGGGATATTTCCCCATTGATTTTTAGAAAGAATAGAAGAGGAAAAGATAGAGAGAAATTTCTCTGTGAGAGAAACTCATCAGTTGGTTGCCTCCTGCACAGGGCTGGGTCCTGCAGCTGAGGTACGTGCCCTTGACCGGAATCGAACCCAGGACCCTTCAGTCCCCAAGCCAACGCTCTATCCACTGAGCCACACCGGCTAGGGCTACAGAATGATGTTTTAAAGGCACTAAAACCTTAATACGAAATTATGAAAACAACACGAAGCCATACTTTGTGTACTGGGTTAGAATGGATAATAAACGTATAAAAAGCTTCATTCTCACTGGTATTAGAAAAAAGACTAGTTCAGTCAGGAGCACTTAAAAGATCTTCCCCCGCAGTAGACGGTGCTGGTGGCACCAGGGTGACACGCGGCCTCACCCCCGTCACCATGGCTGTCTGGAGACCATCCCGTCTCGAGAGAGAGATGGGGCTCTGAGTACGTCCCAGGCCTCTGCTGCGATGAACTCACGCGCCGCTGCTTGGAATCCATGCTGAGCAAGTAAGCAGAGACGCAGACAAAGACTCTTAAAAGCAGAAGGTCATTTTCGTTTTATTTCAAATGGTAAAAAAAAAAATAATTTTAAAAGTTTTTTCCCCTCTCAGGAATTTTGAATGGAGACTTTGGAGCCAAATGTCTATTTAAAAATAGAACAGAGCCCTGGAAATAACAGTTGTGTCTACAAATGAAATGTCTGCAGCTCCCAAATCAGGCCTTTTTCAGCCCCAGCCGCACACACCATAAGAAATCAGCAGCAGGGTAACTGCCGGAGAGTAAGGAGAGGCGTAAATAAAGGATGAGGCTCCTATGAGTTGAAATATTTCACAGCCATTAAAAATGAAGTTTATGAAGAATTTTTAATGACATGGGAAAGTGCTTATGATGTGATGTTAGATGAAAAACAAAGCAGGGTACAAAATACATACATATACATATACATACATATATATATATATATATATATATATATATATATATATATATATATATATTCATACATACGTATATGAATCACTGCAACTTTTTAAATGTGCATACCCAAAAGGACTGGGGGAGAGAACACCCAAGCTGGAACAGTGTTTATCTCTGGCCAGTGGGATTATGGGCATTTTCTTCTTTTTTATATCTTTTATGTTCTCATAATTCTCTATAAAAATCATTAGTTACTTTCAGGGGGAAAATATATATGTATATGTATATGTATCCATCCTTGCTCCCCACCCCCAAATCACAGGGGTCTCTGCATAGAAGAAACACAAACAGGATAAGAAACAGAGAGGGATAAGCCAGGGCAGCCTGAGCAGAGCAGGGAGGTGGAGTGAAGGTAAAGTTGGTGCCAGACCGCCTGGAGCCTTGAATGCCAACCCCAGCAGCTGGAACTTCACCCAGAGCCCCGTCTTCTGCCCAGGTTCAGAGGAGAGTGCCTGCCCCTTCTGGAAGGTTAGGGGGCTTCTTGGGGAGACCAACGTGTTGTGAGTGGCTCCAGGTACCAACCTCCTGCCTTTTCCCCTCTCCCCCCAGGGAAGAGTTTCACCCTGACCATCACCGTGTTCACCAACCCCACCCAAGTGGCCACCTACCACCGAGCCATCAAGGTGACTGTGGACGGACCTCGGGAGCCCAGACGTAAGTGCCCAAGCCATGGAGTCCCCTGGGTGGGAGAAAGGGAGTGCCAAGGGAGAAGGGCAGCAGCTGAGGTCAGACAGATGGCACTGGGTTCTGGGAGCACTCCGGGGCTGGGGTGGGGGGGAGCAGTCCTCTGCTCTGCGTCCCCACACACTGCGTGCCTGCCAGCAAAGCCCCAGTCCCTCTGTGCTTGGCCTGGACTTCGGGAGTCCCGCGAGGAGGCTGGGACAGGGAGATAACAGGATCAGCGGGCCCGCTCCCCTGGGATGACCGCCGTTGGGAGCCTGTGGGGAGTACGGACTTGCATGGGGGCTGGAGGTGGGCCGGTGTGCTCCGCTCCACCCCAGCTTCCTCCGCCAGTGGCTGAAGGAGGCCTGATCCTCTCCTTGGAAACTCTTTCTTTGACTCTGAGTCTGTGACTTACTCAGGTCTCCCAGAGGCTGGGCATGCTGACCCCAGGACCCAGTGTCAAGATCAGGAATGCAAACTGATTCTGCAGATGTTTATCGCGCACCTGCTGTGTGTGGGGAGCCCTTGTCTGTGCATTTTATTTTATTTTATTTTTTAAATATGTCTTATTGATTTTTTACAGAGAGGGAGGGAGAGGGATAGAGAGTTTTGTCCGTGCGTTTTAGCATCAAAGAGAGTTTGTGTTTCATTGCTTCTGCCGGCTGAAGGACCTGGGTTTGCAGATTCAGAGGAGGGAACTGGAGGAGCAGCTGCCACTGAGTGGGCCAGAGGCCTGTGTTCCCTGGATGAGTGAGTGAGTGAGTGAGTGAGCAAATGAAGCGGAGAACCAGCCATCTCTGGACTGGCTGCTCCCGAGCTCTGGCAGAGCTCTTGCCTGGCCTGCCCCTCACTCGCACACGCTCGCTGGTGCATTGAGGGCTCCCCTGTCCTTGTCTTTCTTTGTAATGGGGGACCCTTGCAGTTTAGACAACCCTCTTGCATTCATTGTCTCATGTGAGATCCTCGTGATGCCAGAGTCAAGGGTCACCCAGTCCCAGGGAGGAGAGAATTCAGGCCTGGGGACATGGAGATCCTGGCTGGGGCCTCACACTGTCATAGCTTCTGGGAGGCCAGGCAGGGAGGCGTCCGGGTCCTAGAGACAGCCTTTGATCTGGCCCCGGCAGAGTTCTCTCCAGCCTCTCGGGGCTGCCTCCTGCGGCCTCCCCCGAGCTGTCATACATGGCCAGCAGGCAGCTCCCAGCAGGCACTGTGTGTCTGGTCTGCGTCCTGCTGGGATTGGACACGGATGTGTCCATGCCCTGGCCTTGGGCTTCATCGCTCCAACAAGTTAGGGCTCCTCCTTGGCCTCCGTTTTGTCAGCGGTGAGCTGAGTCAGTGACTCCCCAGCATCTCCAGGTGATGAAGGCCGGCAAGCCCTTGTGTATCACAGGCCTTTGTGCAGACAGCAGAGTCTAAGCCAGTTTGCCCAGCTGGGAGACCAGCTGCCTCCTCCAGGAAGCGGGAGAATACCCCCCACCCTGGAGGCCTGGAGGTCAATGCCCACAGGTGGCTAGCCTCAGGCAGCAGCAGAGGGAGGCTCCTTGTGAGGCACAGGCCGTCTCCCTGGGCTCCCATCACCACCACCATTAGGGTGGCTGCTGGAACCCCAGGCCATGGTAATAGAGGTCTAAGCTTCTGTCGAAGGAGGTGATATTCTACTCCGAGTCTCCAGGGGCAGAATCAGGATGGACGGGAGCCACAACTGGGCTCAGTGTGACTGATGCGGCACAAAGCAGTGAGCACTCAGTGTGGAGAGGCATGTCAGCCGGGGCTTGAAGCCTGGTGGGAAGGTCCCCAGGGACCGGGCAGCACCTGGAATCCCTCAGAGCCCTCCATGTTCAGCCTGCCCAGACCAGAGCTGCCCACCAGCCCCCACGGAGGCCCCTGGAGGAGGGTGAAGACTCGGCCTCCCCCTGCCTGCTCATTTTTCCTGGGGTCCCCCACACCTGAGACAGCCCCTTCTTGGAGAGAGCTGGGGGGAGAGTGGGTGGCACAGGAAGAGGCAGTGAGAAGGGAAAGCCAGGCCTGGAGATAAGCTGGAGTCAGAGGCCAGGCTTGCTGTGTGACCTGAGGCAGATGGTGCCCCTCTCTGGGCCTTGGCATGGGCCAGATCAGTGGTTTTAAAGTGACTTGTTCAAATAAAACCTTAGCAAAAGCTCATTTATAGAAAAGAGCAGCCATGGGCAGTTCTCCAGCTCTTCCATCCTGAGGACCTGCTGGACTCCTCCCCTGCCCCTGCCCCTGGCCCAGCCCTCAGGTCAGATCTCCTCAGAACCCTGGCCTTCCGCCTGTGACCTTCTGGGCCTCAGTTTCCCCACTGCTGGTCACCCAGCCCTCCCGAGAGCCAGGCCCTGGGCAAAGCCTCCGTTAACTGGTCCTTAATGGTCCCAGGAAGAGACAGGCCAGGAGGCAAAGCCACTTGCTCAAGGGTGAGCTTCAGTGCACCCAGGGCTCCAGCCCAGGGCTCAGGCTAGGAAGTCACTTAGAAGGGCCTTCCCACCTTCATGTGCTCGTCTGTAAAATGGGCACGATACTGGCATCTCCTCTGTGGAGTTCTTATGGGCATTAATCCAGCTGACAGCTGCCCTCCTGCAGGAAGCGGTCAGGAGCCCTCATGGTTTCTGTCGGGATTTTCCTTCTGGGCCTGTCTCCTGCTCTGTGACCCCGATGAGGGCGGAGTGGGGTAGGAGTAGGAGCCGGTCCAGGGAGCCAAGGAGTGGAGCCTGCAGACCTCTGAGGCCGCTGTGGGTTCTGTGGCCGGGTCGTTCCCCTCCAGTGCCCTGCAGAGCGTGCCCCAGCGGCAGCCAGGTGGCCGGCTGGGCTGGGAGGCTGGCTTGGTGGCTTCCTGCCTGTGTGGCCTCGGTTTCTGAGGTTCTCGGTGCTGGTGTCCCTCACAGTCACTGGGGGCTTGTTACAAAGAAGGTGGCTGAGCAGGATCCAGGATCTGGGTGGGAGGCAGGACAGCGCCTGGCGACTCGGACATGGACCAGTTAGGGGACCGTGCGCTCCACGTCTTCCAGGCCTAGCAAGTGCTGGTACCTGAGAGGGTAGGACCCAGGTCTCAATCCTGCCCGAGGCCGCGAGAGGGCAGCCCTGGCATCTTGCCCGGGGGCCCTTCCCCAAAAAAATGTAGGTGGAAGGATTTCAACCAGTATTTTCCTAGGCACTGTCCTAGGACACCTCAGTGAACCCAGCAGGTGGGTCTCACTCCCAGGGGTGGGGAGAGACGTAAACAGTTCTGTT
This sequence comes from Murina feae, assembly GCA_004026665.1. Taxonomy (NCBI): domain Eukaryota; kingdom Metazoa; phylum Chordata; class Mammalia; order Chiroptera; family Vespertilionidae; genus Murina; species Murina feae. Next base: position 3,331 of record PVJC01050564.1, on the reverse strand, counting down.
ATCACCATGGCAACAAGGCCCCACCTGGTCTGTGCCCGTTACTCCTCTGTCTTGCTCTCCAACGCCTTCCTCCTCACTCTCCCCACGCTGGCCTCCTGGCTGGTCTTCGAAGTGGGTAGTCACACTCCTGCCTCAGGGCCTTTGCACTGCTATTCCCTCTACCTGGAACTCCTTCGCCTCCTCCCCGGGCACCCCCGGATTCATGGCTCACTCCTTCCCTCCCCGAAGTCTTTCTGTAAACTTTGTGGTGAGCCCTTTGCTGATCACCCTGTTTCAAATCACAGGCACAGCAACCCCCCCAAACGCCCGTCTACCTCCCGCGTGCATTGGACCTTGAGCGCCTTCGAAGAAGCTGTGTCGTCCACTCATTGCTTTTCTTCCTTTCTCATCTCCCCCACTCGTGTTTACGCTCCACGGGGCGAGGGTGTTTCCTCTGCTTTGCCAGGCACTGGGTGTAGACCCTGGAATACAGAAATGCACGCTTGTAGGTGCTCGGTAAATGCTTACGGAATAAGTGCAGTCAACAGATGATTAGCTGATTTGATTTCGGGTACTATGAAGTCCCGTGAAGAAAAGGAAGTCTGGGGTGAGCGGGCAGCGTGTGGGGAGGAGACGTGGCGGGGGTGGGGGGCGGGGAGCCCTGAAGCGGGGATATGTGAGCAGGGCCCGGAGGAAGCGAGCAGTCGCTGAGGCTGCTGGAGGCTCCGGGCGGCCCTGGCGGGAGAAGCTACAGCTGCCGGTTTTGTCCTCAGCTCCAGGTGTGGGGGAGTGGAGGGATGCCCCAGTTGAGGACAGGCAACTGCTCCTGGCCCCACGATCCCAGGGGAGGGTGCCCAGCAGGAGGGAAGGGGTTAACCTTAGACCTCCCTGGCTCCCTAATCAAGCCCAGGCCGCTGGAAACCCCGGTTGCAGGCCTGGGAAGGAGAAGCTGCCTCCCTGCCCGCTGGCCCCCCGCCAGCCACCGACCCGCTTTCATCTGCTCACAGGGGGCCGATTCACGGCAGACCACCCGGGGCCCAGCACCCGCCTGCGATGCCATGTGGTGGTTAAGAGTCGGGTGTAAATCTCCTGACAGGCCGCAGAGCGGGCCTAGGGCCTGGGTGCCCCACCCCTCGGCCGGGCAGACAGTGGCTGCTGTGTCTGGGCTGTGGCCGCACCAGAGCCTGGCCAGGCAGCCGAGTGGCTTCATCTGGGTGCCCACATTGTTCCCCACAGATGACCTGTTCCTGTAGCCCTGCCCTCTGCCTTTGTTGACAGGACCCTGAGCTGACCCCTTGCCAGTCACACCTCAATGCCAGGCAACCCCTCTCTCCTCTCTTGGAGGTCTCGGGAGGCCAAGACCTTAGCAGCCAAGTTACATGCAGTGTGCTGACCTTTCTCGGTTTGACCTTGACCGTGTGCCTTCACTTCCCCATCTGCAAAATGGGATGACGGTGGCAGTCTCGCATAGCGGCATCGCAGGCTTGGTGACGCTGGAGGGGCTGTCGGTGGTGTGGGCCCAGCTTCTGGAGGCCGACAGGCAGCCTGAGCCAGGGCCTGGGTGCCGACTGCTCCCTGTCCTCCCCATAAAGTGCTCTACTTTCTGGGCCTGGGCTCCGTCCTCAGCTCCTCCTCACTCTCAGGAGTTGACCATATGATGACCATTTTATAGGTGTGGAAACTGAGTCCCAGAGGAGAAGAGGGACAAGAGGGTGTGATTGAGCCAGCCTGTCAGCGCTGAGCTCCAGGGCAGGGCTCCCGAGAAAGTCCACGGACACTGCCATCTTCTCCCCAAGCCCAGCCTCTCGGGCCTGCAGAGAGCGCCTCTGGCCTGAGCCCGGGCTGGGCCCTAATACTGTGTCTGGAGCCCCTGGTTTCATAGTCCCGGCTCCGGCTCCTTTCCTGCAGGACGGGCTCCAGGAAGAGAAGGTGGGAGGTGCTTCCCGCGGGACCTCCTTCAGGTGTCCCTGACCACCTCCAGGCCGTTTCTCACCTTAAGTAGGGACAGTGGTAGACCTCCGGGTGGGACGATGCAGTGTCCCCTGCTCAGCAGCCAGGAAGCGTGCTGCTCTTTCCGGCCACTGCTGGCTACTGTGCCGGGAGGAGGGCTTCCTGGAGGAGGAGGACAGGAAAGCATTCCTGGCTGGGCCTGTGCCTGGGCTGTGGCTCTGAAGAGAAACCCTGGCACCGTGGCGGCAGCGGGAGGGGTGGTAGGTGGGCCCTGGAGCAAGCAACCCCGCCTTCTCCATTCTGGGGTCCCAGTCTGGCCAGCGGCTGATCCTTGCTCTGTGCGCAGCCAGTGCAGGGGGAAACGGAGGCACCGCGAGGGTGCCCGGCCGCCCCCACTGTGGGCAGCCACATGAAAGAAGTCTATTCTGCAGCCCCAGCTCCCTCCCTTGGGCACAGGAAGTTCCTTCTGCTCCTGACATGAAGGCTCGGGCCCCGTGGCGCTGAGACTCTCTGGCACCCTGGCCATGTGGAGCCGCCTCGGCGTTCCCTCCCCCCCCTCCCCCCCCCACACACACCCCCACCCCCACCCCCGCGCAGCTTCCACAGCAACAAGGAAGCGACTCCCAATGGGCTGCTAACACCTCCTCCTCCAGGAAAGTCTGCCCGATAGGAAGGCAGAGCATGCATGGAACAGGTGCTGCGGGGCCAGGGTACTGATTTCCGTCCCAGACCAAGCACTGGGCATGGGGCTCACCGTGAGGTCTCAGTGGCCCCATCTGTACAATGGGAGCAAAAAGGGAAGTGTCGGGAGAGAGAACACTTGGAGTTCTTGGGTTCTGGACACCAGTGCTGGCTCTGCTGCCCGGCGGCGGCATTGTGTCCCCGAGCACGGAGGCGCGACTTGCCTGGGCCTTGGTGTTTGTCACATGAGGGTGATCGGCGACGCAGGGACCCGTGTGGGCAGAGAGCGTTCGCAGAACTTGAGGGTGTCATGATGGGGGCACTGCGACTCCCTCCGGCTCCGGGTGGGGCAAAGGGAGTGTGACTTTAGTGAGACCACCAGGCTGCAAGCAGCAGGGCCTGCTGTGACCCCCGCCCTCCTGCTGCTGCTGGGCCACAGGGTAAGTGTGAACACCCGGTGCAAGTGTGACTCAGAAGCGGGACTTCATTCGCCCTGAGGCTCACAACAAGGCCTGAGGTTTGGCACCAGCTTTTGTGGAGCCCCATCCACCCTGTCGGCTCATCAGGCGTGTGGCTAAGACGACCGGACCTGTTGCCCCCAGCTGCTGTCAGGTCAGCCTGCGGCCTCCAGGTCCACCGCCGCTTCCTGCCTTGAGGTGGTTCCCAATCCGTTTGTCCCCAGTTGTCCACTTCGGGCTGCCATGTCGCTGTTTCTTTCCCC
>PVJC01050563.1:0-11766 GCA_004026665.1 Murina feae | reverse complement strand
CTCAGTGGTTGACAGTCAATCTATGAACCAGGAGGTCGTGGTTCCAGTCAGGGCACATGCCTGGGTGGTAGGCTTGGTACCGCCGCCCCCCCCCCCCATTCCCACTGCATGCAGAGGCAGTTTATCAATGTTTCTTTCTCTCTCCTTTTCCCTTCCTCTCTCTGAAATGAATAAAAACCAAGCAACAAATAAAATATATATATATATATATTTAAAAAATATATTTTATTGATTTTTTAGAGAGGAAGGTAGAGGGATAGTTAGAAACATCGATGAGAGAGAAACATTGATCAGCTGCCTCCTGCACACTCCCCATCGGGGTTGTGTCCGCAACCAAGGTACCTGCCCTTGACCAGAATCGAACCTGGGACCTTTGAGTCCGCAAGCCGACGCTCTATCTGCTGAGCCAAACCGGTCAGAGCAACAAATAAAATATATATTAGAAAAATTTTCAGATAACTGCAGCCTTGGCCTCCATCCTGGCTGTAATCGTCCGAGAGGCCATGACGGAACCACCCAGCCAAGCCAGGCCCCAGTTCCCGACCTGCAGAACCTGTGGGGCAATACGTTTGTCGTTTCAAGGTGTTATGCTTTGGCGTGACTGTTATGCAGCAACAGAATACTAATATACTCTCCGACACAGATCACTGACTACAGGCTGTTTTTTTGCATTTTGCTGGAATGGGAGGAAACTACCAGAGCCTGGACTCCACCTGCAGCGGTTCTCAACCTTCTGGCCCTTTAAATACAGTTCCTTATGTTGTGGTGACGCCCCCAACCATAAAATTATTTTCATTGCTACTTCATAGCTGTCACGTTGCTACTGTTACGAATCGTAATGTAAAATATCTGATATGCAGGGTGGTCTTAGGCGACCCCTGTGAAAGGGTCGTTCCACCGCCAAAGGGGTCGCGACCCACAGGTTGAGAACCGCTGAAAAAGAGTTCTCAGAGCAGAAGACGCAGGCGTTGGGCGCCACGAAGGAGCCGGGGAAAGAACCAGGCACACCTGGGCCTTGCAGAGCGGCGAGGGGCGTCGTCTGCTGGCTCCGCTTCAGGGTCAACATCCCCCAGGAACACGTGGACGGAGTCACGACAGTGGCGCCCGGCTGCAGCCCCGGCGCCTGCGCAGTGGGCTCCTCGCGCTCCCAGGTGGCGCCGTTGAGCGCCGAGTCATCGATCGCTAGTTCCCGCGCGGCCCGCCTCGCGCAGCCGTCAGCTGCCGCTCGCGGCGTGGGCTGCAGGGGGCGCCCTCCAGAGAGGGGCCGAGCGTCCCGTCGCAGAGTCCGGCAAGCGGCGCGGTGTCTCCCCATAACCCCTCAGCACGCCTCTCCCCAGCTCCGGTAGTCGCCGCTCCGGGGCCGCCGCCGCCGCTTGACGCAGAAGCTGTCAGGCCGCGCCGTCGTCACCGTCTCCGCCTCTGGGTCCAGGTCTCCGGGCCCTGCCGCCGCCATGAAGCTGCGGGTGCGGCTTCAGAAGCGGACCTGGCCCCTGGAGATGCCGGAAGAGGAGCCGACGCTGGGGCAGCTGCGTGCGCACCTCAGCCAGGCCCTGCTGCCCACCTGGGGCTACAGGTACGCGGCCCGGCGGACGCGGGCGGAGAGGCGCTAGGGCGGGACGGAGCTGCGGGAGGCGTGGCGGGCGGCGCGGGCCCGGCCGTCACGTGAGGCGGGCGGTGAGCGGGCGGCGCGGGGCGGGCGCCGTGCGGGGAGCGGGCGTTGGGTCCCGGCCCGGAGGACATGGCGGGGCGTCCGGGGGGCCCCGTCCCCTTCCAGGGTGAGCTGTCGCTTCCGTTTTCCCGGGGAACGAACCCGGGGGCAGGCCGGCGCGCACGGTTCCCCCGCCCTTGGACACGTCCAGTTGGAAATGACGGGTCTGGTTCGGGTTACAGTGTCTCGGGGCCCCCGGGATGTGACTCCGGCCTCTCCAGGTGCCCGGGGATTTCAGGGGAGAAGTTTGGAAAGTCCTGGAAGGAGTTAGCGGTCGGCCCCGCCCCCGAGGCCACCTGCAGCGTGTTCAGCCGCCGGGCGGCTGCGGTAACCCGAAGGCTTCCCTGGGTGTTTCTACGCGCAGGCGCCGCCGTGAGCGCCCTGCAGAGTTTTATTTCTATTTTTTTTTAAATTGATTTTAGGGACAGAAAAACATCGATTTGCTGTTTCCCGTCTGTGTGCATTCCTCGGTTGATGCTTGTTATGTGTCCCGACCCGGGACTGAACCTGCAACCTTGGCCTTTGGGGAGGACGCTCCAACTGAGCTACCCGGCCAGGGCCCGCTGCAAAGTTCTGCAAAGGGCCGCGGGTCCGAGTGTTGCAGATAATCCTATTTTCCTGGGCGAGATGTTGCCCCCCCCCCCCCCCTTAAAACGAAGGTACACGTTTGCCTGATGATGACTCTGGAGGCTTCCCGTTGGGGGCAGTGACATTGAGAAGGAAAGGATCAAAGTCTGTTATTAACGGGGCTGCCGCCCATGAGGCTGCTTTTGTTTCAACTGAGGGGATCCTTTGGGGACAACAACCTGGGAATAGAGGGACATAAAGATGGTCTTCTTCAAATTTGGAATTTTGCGCTAAGAAGAAAAAAAGTTCGCTGGGGCTTTTTAGAGGAATTCTTTAAAAGAAAACCTTTCTGTTAATTAAGTGGCTCCTTTTGCAAGACTTTTACAAACTTCCACTTTATTTGTGAGGAATTCAGAAAAATGAGACCATATTATGAACTACTCACCCTTCCATTTTTCAGGTTAAAAGTAAGCCTGATTTTTTTCCAAATTAAGACAAAGATAGAAAATGAGGTATTGACTTAACCTCCTTTTAAACATATTAAGTGACATGCCTATTGTAATTTCTTGGTGTTAAACCTAACAGTTTTGCATGCTGACTTCATTACCCCACCACAAAATTTCAAAATTAACCTCTCTTTTAAAGGTATTTTCGTGTGTGTATTATTATTATTATTATTATTATTATTATTATTGTTTAATTAGGAAGGGCAGTCTCAAACCGATGTGCAACACAGTGTGACTCCTTGTTTACCCAAGAGCCCAAGTTAGTTTCTCTTTCAAGTTTGTTTTCATAGTAGAAGCTGGTGAACTGGAAGGACTGTAGCTTCTGGATATATGTTCACTCTATAATAGGCAGTTTTAAAATGTGTCCATATGACATTATTTTTTAAAATGTCTTTTCTGAGTAAGTGGACCTGGAGTTGCCATAAAATATTTTTTAAAAAGGCCTGAAGTTTGTAGGATGAAATTTTCTGATGAGCTTAAAAGGTCATCAGGAGTAGTTTCTAAAACTTCAGTAATTTCTCAACCAAAGACACTCTAATTGGTAAGAAAAAACATATTTATGTGTGAAAGGAAAAACGATGAATTATTTCAAGCACTTTTGAAAATGCAGCATTGTGAGAAAGAATAAATAGCATGATTTTTCAAAGGTCTTCATCCTCTGACTTCAAGAAATTAATGAAGTCAGCATTGCTGTGTGTAGATGTCTTATACAATGTTCTACAATTGTTAATTATTGCTTTCCACTACATGGTGAAATGATGGTTATTCTTTCAGGTCAGATACTCTCTGATATGGAAACGGGAGCGGGGGGAGTTCATTGCTTCAGGATAATTTGAGTTCTTAGCTTATTTACCAGTGAGTTTTTGGATTTGTGCTGTCTTCCTTGTAAAAGACATCACAGCTGGTCATCAGAAAGAAGAGAACTTATACTTACCAGCAGGAGGAATGAATTTGTATTCAGTCACCTACATACACTCATCCAACTTTTGGTGATTACAAATATTCATTTAGGACATGGGTCTAGCATTTTGGAACCAACATAAGCTAACTGTCCTATAAGGGCATTGAATAGGTTGCCTGATTTCAGTCTCATCCAGTGTTGGTTGCATTTATGCCACAAATACTTTTATTTGCCAAGTGCTGAACTAGACAGATAAGATACCTGACCTCATGAAACTTAACTTCTAAAGTAGGGGTTTGGGAAGAGAGACAACATGTAAGTAAGTGTATTTTCAAATAGTGGAGTTACAATAAAAATAAACATGAGAATGAAATCAAGTGATGGAGACTGGTGGAAGGCATCTCTGAAGAGGTGACTTCTGAGTTGAGACCTCAATGATGGGAGTCACTCGAGCTGGAAGGGCAGATGCAAAGGCCCAAAGGCTGCGGTGAAGGAGATTTGTTTTGAGGACAGATAGAAAGCTCATGTGAAGAGGGGACAGTCCGTGCGAGGAAGGATGGCATTGGAGGCCGTGTTGAGGCCTCTGTTCCAAGTTCAATAGAAACCATTGGAGGATTTTCAGTAGAGGAATGCTGTAACCTACGTTTTAAAAAGACGGTATTTCATTGAATCTCAGTTGCTGTCACTCTTAAAGCATTGTGTTATGTAATAAAGGAAAAAATGCTATCTGTTAAGCTGTGATATGTCATAGATTTTAAGAAGCAACCTTATTTAAAAGATGAAAATGTAAAAAAGTTTGTGTCTTAGAATTGATGAAAACATGGATTAATGATAGAGAATTACTGTAACCTATCCCACAGGCTAGAATTGTTGCCATTAGAAATCTATAACCTGGGCATTTGGTGATAAGAACGAATAATTTGGTTGTTTTTTCCCAAACTTTGGCTTCCTTCTTCTTTTTGTTTTGTTTTCATTATTTAGTTTGCCTAGGGTCATACCATGTACCTTACATATGTTCCAAATATATTGTTGAGGATAATGGTAATAGGTAGGTAGCTCTTACCATCCTTGTCCATCTTTCTTGGCAGTTCTGATACCCGGTTTGCAATTACATTGAACAACAAGGATGCCCTCACTGGAGATGAAGAGACCTTGGCTTCATATGGGATTGTTTCTGGGGACTTGATATGTTTGATTCTTGAAGATGCCATTCCAGCACCTAACTTACCTTCATCCACAGATTCAGAGCATTCCTCACTCCAGAATAATGACCAACCCTCTTTGGCCACCCCCTCCAGTCAGTCCAGCATACAGGATGAACAGCGGAGTGATTCATTGCAAGGAGAGACAGCCCACTCCGATGTCTGGAATGATGGCAGTATGGTGGGTATTAATATTCAGATACAAAATGGGTAGTTGACAAATTGTACTTGATTGAATTCTGTGCCAGGCAGGATTATCATCATCAGTAGATTGCAGATTATATTCTTATAGAACAAAAATTTTTGAAATTGCTAAATGCCTGGATCAATATTGGGCGTTTTGAAGAACACAGTTTTTACCTATTTGTTTTGTTCAGATATTTCATTTAGCCCTTCAGATAAATTGTGCCCTGGCTTTTATTGCTGCATTTAACTATTTGTACGCCATAAGCGTCTATAGATGCAAGTGGTGGACCTTTTTTAATTCAAAATATCGTGGCAGTTAACTGGTTAAGCTCGTGTTCCCAGCGCTGCTTCTCTGGGCTGCTCCACTTGTTAAGGCTGTACATAGTCCAGTTATTTCCAGATGATTAGCTGATATTTATACCTGTGTTTTAAAAATTGTTACCTCAAAAAAACATTGTTACCTCAGATTCTCTGTGCCAACATAAATTTGAAAATATGTGCACTGATGTTCTTTTCTTCCCAAATCAGCCGCCTCTTCGTTTGTCAGTGGTACTACTGTTTCCCGAGCTTAAAACCATGGAGTGATCGACTCCTTATATACCCAACCCCTTAACAAGCCCTGTCATTTCCTGCTTTCCATTTCAGGCTTTCAGTGTCTGTTCTTCAGTGCACTTCCTAGGTTCATTTTCTTTCTACAGCTTTTTGGTTATGCTGTTCCCTTGCTCTTAATTACTCTGTGTCACGGGTGTACCCGTGCTCATACTTTTGAACTGAAAAACCACATATCTCTAGATCAGCCCTGTCGTGGTTCAGAGGAGGAAAATGCCTATCCCCGTGTCAGTTTTTAAGGCTTTCTGAGAAGTTGCCCCACATCCTTTACAGGGCTGGTTTCTGTTCTTCCCGCCTATAAACTGTCATCTCCTGTCAGATCAGACTCCTTGTTTTCCCTCTGCCAGCCAACACATTCACATGTGCACACGTACACGCTGCCTAATGACTGCTTCGCACCTTTGCTCCTGCTGCTCACCCAGCCTGTAATTCACTACCTCTCCTCCCCCTCCTGTCTGTATCTCTACACATCCTAAGGCCCCGCCAACCATAATACTTTAATTTATCTTATCTCTATTGCCTTGGAAACACCTCATTTTTTATCTTGCCTTTTGATTTTTTATAAGTCTCAAGTGATCATTTTTATTAATTTATTAATATATATGTCAGCTTGTTAATGGCTTTGTCTGTGTACTTATCTCTTCAACTTAATTTTTTTTCGTGGACCTTAAACATTTATAATTATTCATTGTGCCTAGCATGTCTTTCAGTATATACAGATACTAAAAAACACTTTTTAATAGATTTGTAAATTATGAAAAGCATTTATGTTCAGAATTTTAGTAATGGAATCCAGAGAGATTAAGCAAGTTAAAAAAATGTTTATAAAGCTTAATGTATCTATTTTTATGTGTTTTTTATTTTTAGAAATTATTATGTAATGTTGTGTTTTTGTTTCATAGAGATAATCTTTGGAATGAATAAGAATATTCAGTCACATATTTAAATTACATTTCGGAATCATTTTTCTGATAGACCTCTTCAGAGATTCTGGTAGAAGGGCCCATTCCCTTTACTTCTATGTGCTATTAAAATGGTCCAGTAAAATGGAACTTTTCATAGTATATGTAATAGTTACTTTACTAGTTTTCTTTTGGAAAATTTTGAGAAATTAATATTACCTCAAGTTAGTAATTTAAGTTCTAAAAGCAAGCTGTTTTATGCTCTAAGACTTGTACAGGACGACAGTAAAACCTTTGGTGGAAACAGCTTAAAATCTCATAAATAATGCATTAAGTACTTGAAACAGTAGAGTATGCTAATCAAATGTAGGACGGAACATTAGAAAGTGAAAATAGGAAAATTTGACTCTTGCAGTTAAGGGTAAATTAATTTTCTTACATGCTGTTATATTTGGGAACTCATCTATTACCTGTTGATTCTTTAATGGGAAACAAATAACCGAGTATTAGACCCTAATGTTAGCTATAAGCTGCATTTGAGTCACTTGTTCCAGTCATTTGTAAATGACATATGATACCAGTAAATGATCTGTTCAGAGGGGTTGTCCTGAATGTTTTTTTTTCACTTCCCATGCATGAAGAATAAGATAAATATTCATATCATATCAGAATGGCTCAGTGAATGCCAGTGGTTCTCATGGAGTGGGAGTAAGGTTTGATAAGTTCACCAGGGGATTCTGGTATCTTCCTCGTATGTCATTATCAGTTTAGGGCAACACTTTTTAATATTTTTTTCACATGTATTCTCCCATGCAACTGTCAGTAAGTAGTAAATGGCCAAAAGTTAGTCATAATTCTTACTATGTAATAAAAGAGCTGGTATGCTAATTGGATTGAACAGCAGAACGACCATTGAGATGACCTTCCAAACAACCTTCCGGACAAAGCTGGGTCTGTGAGGGCTAGATCAGTCGGCTAGGCTGTGAGAGGCTGCGAGGGCCAGCCAAGGCTGTGAGGGCTAGCCGAGGCTGTGAGGGGCTATGAGGGCTGGCTGAGGCTGTGAGGGCTGAGCCCCTTGCATGAATTCTGTGCATCAGGCCTCTAGTAGACAAGAAGGAAAGAACCTGTACACTTTATAATTTAGTTAGGTGTTAAGTGGTTTTGTAAATAATTTCTCTTTGTTCAAAATATGATAGAGGCTCCTTTTTTTTATTGTCTAAAATTTTACAAATGTCTCCTTTTAACCTACTTGACTGCCCTCCCGTCCCTGCCCCCCAGCCATTCCCACTCCCGGCAAGCCCCCACTGCCCTAGCGTCTGGGTCCATTGGAGCCTCCTTTTTTAGGTAGTGTGAGTTGTCATTGCCCTCTAGGTTTTAACAAGTGAATTTGGATGTTTTTCCATAAGCCACCAGGGATTTTAGAATAGCCTCATACTCCTTGACATTCTCCCACTCTTAGACTCATAGTTGTGATTTTAATTTCCTCTGCCCCTTCTTTAATGGAAACATGAACTGAAAAAGAAGCAACATGTGCTTTGCATTAGGAGTTGACCAGAAGCTAGAAAACCAACTTTGTGAGCAAAGTTAACATAGGTAATGTAGTCTTATTGAAACAGCATATTATGTTTAAAAGCTGTGAACTGGGAATCTGGTGAGCTTGTTCACTTCAAAGTTTATTAGTTGGTAACCTTATTGTTATTTAATCTGAGTCACAATTACAGCATGTATTAAAAGGTGACATCATTTGTCATGCCTATTTTATAGCATTTTTGCATGTTGCAAATGAGAAAGCACTGAAAACAACATTATGAATTGTAAGATATTATTCTTCATCATTTACTATGTGTTAGGTACTGTACTGGGGTTACACAAATTAGGTGACATATAGTTTGTTCATTTCTAAGTTTGTGGTGATGGTAGGATATAGATGAGTACTTAGAACATTTCAATACTGTGTGGTGAAGTGGAGTGATAAAGCCTTTGCAAAGCAGCGGGTAGGTGGTGTCACTGCTAGAGTGGGGAGGAGAGGATTGGCAGAAAGTGAACTTGATACAGTTTCAGGGATCAGGTGATGAAAGGCCCTGTATGCTAAGGAGTTTAGGAGTTTGGACTTTATTTTGTAGGCCTGCATTTCTCAGCGTGTCCTCTATGAAAAACTTGTTTCATGAGATTATAAGTAAGTGTTAAGATGCTGAGCATTGAGGAAGGAGGGTAGCCTTTCTTGGTTGTGTTCATTATTATTGGACTTCCCAGAGCTTTGTAATGCCACAACGTACTTTGTGAATATGGAGGGAAGGTTAGGTAGCAATAGCGTGTAGCATTTTCCAACTTATTTTATTGTCAACCTCTTCCTTTCCTAAGAACATCTAGGATCACATTTCAAGGCACAATTTAGGGAAATGCTGCTGTCTACATTGGGGAAGAAATATTGACAGGATTTAAGTTGGGACATAGGACATAACTGGAATCTTAATTGGCAGAAAACTGGCAGCGTGGGTGGAATGTATGGAAGATAAAGGAGTCAGGGATATTGGGGAAGCTATTGCTGAAAGTCAGGAGATAAATGAGTGTGAAGTACTGTTGGAGTAGGAAGGGGCAGATTTTAGAGATACTTAGGAGACAGATTCAGTGGAATTTTGAAGTATGATCAGATCGGGGTGGGGTTTAGTAACGTAGACTGAGAAGTCTAGGAAGATTTCCAGGTTAATGGAGATAAGGAATTCAAGATGGAGGAGTAGATTGCAGGCTCTTTTATGTAGGAGGGCTTGCTTTAATGTGTCCCATTTCTGAACCCAGTGAAGTGCTTTGACTTTGAGCACTAATCTCAGTTCACTTTAGGATACAAAATATCATGTATAAAAGTCTATTTAATGAATTCATTGTTTGTTATCCTTTTCAGCCAGGGCCTAGTCAAAATGCTGAAGCTGAATCAGTTGAAGATATTGTGGATATGGATGAAGACACAGGTTTCTACCCCTCAGAACCAATGCTCTGCAGTGAATCAGAGGAAGGGCAAGTGCCCCATTCATTAGAGACCCTGTATCAGTCAGCTGACTGCTCTAGTCCCAGTGATGCCTTGATAGTGTGCATTCATCTTCTCATGTTGGAGTCGGGTTACATACCTCAGGTAAGATGACAAGAGAAGACAAGCATCTTTTTAGGGTTTACGTTTCTTATTAGGAATGGAGGTGTATCAGTAAATGTCCCAGGAGAGTTATGTATTCTAGATTTCTTTATTAAATGTGGTTGGATAGTAAATGTAATGTGCCGAACACAGTGGTAGGCATACAGTAGGCAAGCAATAAATATTTTCTTTATTTGTTTTATCAGTTTTTAATTACTATTATAAAAGTGATGGCAACTTGGGTTAAAAAACACACAAAATTGTGTATGTTTGATAATATATAGATAAAATGTGTTCAGTGAGGGTGGATTGGGTGTGACTAGACAGATGATGACACACTAGGTTTTTTATATTAATGGCTCTATGAATTGCCAGTAATTTAATAAGATTCAGTTAGGAAGAGGATATTGTTCTTATGCTATAGTTGCTTGCATTCATTCATTCATTCTCCATTGTCAGGTGCAGTACTTGTCTCTGCTCCCAGGTTGCTTATAGTCCAAGAGTGAGAGAGACAAGTATACAAAACATTGTACTATATTGGTTAAATTCTAGGAGAGACTTAGCCATAGATAGGATGCCAGAGAACATTTAGAGTAGAGTCTCTTAAACTTTAATGTGCACAGAATACCTGAGGATCTTATTAAAATGCAGATTCTAATTTAATAAGTCTAAGGTGGAGCCTGAGATTCTGCATACTCCCACACAATAGCGATGCCATAACTGGTGGTATGAGTAAAATAGTAATTCTGTGATCACTGAACACCTGCACCATACCGTGCGCTGATCCAGGAATCAGGATATAAAGATAGTCCTTTTCCGGAGTCCACAAGTGTGGGAGATAAATAAAATGAAAATTATAATATATTATGATAAATAACATTAGAGAAGTACGTAACAATAGAAGTATGAACAGAACATTAGTGGATTAAAAGAAAGAGAATGACAAACATGATTTTTTTGTTCTTGTTATCCTCACCCAAGGATATGTTTTTATTGACTTTAGAGAGGGAGGGAGAGAGAGAGAGAAAAAAAACATTGATGTGAGAGAGAACTATCAATTGGTTGCCTCCCATATTTGCCCTGACAAGCAACCTACTTAAGTGCTGTGACTAGGAATCAGACCCACAACCTTTCGGTGTCTGGGACGAAGCTACCACCAAGTGAGCCATAGCCAAGGCAGGATTTTTAAAGAAAATTTATTGGGGTGACATTGGTTATTAGGTTTATGTAGGTTTCAGGTGTACATTACTGTATATTACATTGTGTGCCCACCACCCAAAGTCAATCACCTTCCATCACCCTATATTTGGCCCCCTTTACTTTCTACCACTCGTCCACCTCCTCTGTCTGGTAGCCACCATACTATTATTTGTCTCTGAGTTTCAGTTTTGGATCCTACATATGAGTGAAATCATGTAATTCTTAGCTTTTTCTGACTGACATCACTTAACATGTATTTACATATACATGTATACACATACACATATCAACTCTATAAAAGCGAAATATTAAAATTAACCGTTTCTCCGAGACAGGGTAAGCCACGCCCACCAGCCAATCAGAGCGGCTGTATGCAAATTAGCCCAGCCAACATGGCAGCCGCCACTCACGGACCTGAGTAAAGGGCAGTTTCCATTGCGGCAGGAGCGAAAGTGAAGCTGCGCTCGCTCCACTTAAACTGCCTCTAGCGAAACACAGATTTGAAACAATGTAACAATCATAAAATCCCCAGGAGCTGAAGGAAAGAGCAGCTCGGGCCTCACCAGTAAAAGTAACAATTGTTTCATTATAGACGCTGCGAGGTGAAGCAGAGGAGGCTTCGTTAGTTAGAAGGCCACCTTAAAGGAACAGTGTATCAATTATAGAAGATAACCCCAGGCCTTAAAGGAACAGCATCAATTATAGGAGAAAAAACTCTAGCACCTGCGTCCAGCCAGCCTTGCTGGGACGTTGGGTCAATGGGAGCTGTGGGCAGCCTGAAAGCCCCTCACCCAGGCTGGTCAGGCACGCCAGCAGGTGGGACATCCCCCGAGGGGTCCCAGACTGCGAGAGGGCACAGGC
>PVJC01050562.1:0-11751 GCA_004026665.1 Murina feae | reverse complement strand
GAGACCGCCCCGCTGCCTCTTTCCCACCCCCCAGCCCGCCACCTTGCTTTCCCACTTCCTGGTGCCCTGCAAGGAGCCTGGGAAGCCCACCAAGCAGGCTGCCGACCCCCTGCCGCCTCTTTCCCGCTCCCCGATGCCCCTCCAAGGGCCTGGGAAGCCCACCAAGCAGGCTGCCGACCCCCTGCCACCTCTTACCCGCTCCCTGATGCCCCTCCAAGGGCCTGGGAAGCCCACCAAGCAGGCCGCCGACCCCCTGCCATCTCTTACCCGCTTCGCGGTGCCCTCCAACCCTGCCGCCTCTTTCCCACTCACGGGTCCTGGGTCCTGCGCTGTCCCGCCCTGCAGCCGCTCTGTGCACTCGGGAGGTCCCTCAGCCCGGCCTGTGCCCTCTCGCAGTCTGGGAACCCTCTGGGGATGCCCACCTGCTGGCGTGCCTGACCAGGCTGGGTGAGGGGCTTTAAGGCTGCCCACAGCTCCCATTGACCCAATGTCCCAGCAAGGCTGGCTGGACGCAGGTGTCTGGAGTTTATCTCCTATAATTGATGCTGTTCCTTTAAGGTGAGGCCTTTTACTAAGGAAGCCTCCTCTGCCTCACCTCATGGCTTCTATAATGAAACAATTGTTACTCTCAATTGTTGCAAATGTGTGTTTTGCTTCAGGCCAAAGGCTAAGGAGCCAGCGAGCAGGTAGTTTCGCTTTCGCTCCTGCTGCAACGGACGCCTAAACGTTTACTCAGGTCCGTGAGTGGCGGCCGCCATATTGGCTGGGCTAATTTGCATACAGTCGCTCTGATTGGCTGTGGACGTCCCAGAGAAACGGTTAATTTTACTATTCCACTTTTATTAGTTTAGATGGCCAATAAGCACATGAAGAGATGTCAACATCACTCCTCATTAGGAAATGCAAATCAGCACCACAATTAGCCACCTCCTCACACCCAGTGGGACTGTTATCAGAAGAAAAATCTGAACTCCCAGGGTGAGTGAGGGTGTGGGGAAACGGGGCGCCTGTGCGCTGCAGGTGAGAACACAAAATGGCATGGCCACTGTGGGAATAGGACAGTGTGGTAACATTCCCCTCAAAAGGAAGCACAGATCCACCCCCTGGCCCAGCAACCCCACTTCCAGGTATAACCCCGAGAACTGAAAGCAGGAGGCAGCTGTCTGTCCACCACTGCTCACAGCAGTGCTATTCACAAAGGCCGAACGGTGGGAGCAGCCAAGTGTGCGCTGACAGGTGAGTGGATGAACCCAAAGGGGCCTAAGCATACAGGGGAGTCTCCATTCACTCTGAAAAGGAAGGACACTTTGACACATGCTATGATGGGGATGAGCGTGGAGATAATTCCTCAAGAAATTAAACTAAATAAAATAAGGCAGTCACAGAGGGGCAAATGCCATGAGCTTGCATTTCTTAAGATCCCTGGGGCGGAGAAATTCATAGACATAGAAAGTAGAATGAGCCCAGGCAGCAATGGCTCGAACCAGAGTCACGGTTCGATTCCCAGTCGGGGCACATGCCTGGGTTGCAGGCTTGATCCCCAGTAGGGGGCGTGCAGGGGGCAGCCAGTCAATGATTCTCTCTCATCACTGATGTTTACATCTCTCCCCCCCTTTCCCGTCCTCTCTGAAACCATATATATATATTTTTTCTTCTGTAAATGACTCTATTTTTATACACCAAAACAAGGCTCAAGCAGAAAGAGGTCCAACCCCATACATGTTACTGATACCTGCAAAAATAATAGGGTGACATGTTTGTGAAATGTTACTTGTTTTCCAATCAGTCTATTCGCAGTCCTGAGGAGTGGTGCTGGGAGGAAGACCGCGCTCGTCACCATGGGCGGGGTGCACTCGGCTGGGGTGGAAAATATTCTGTGGTTTCCTATTCCCATTTGGCACTGAGTCTGACCGAGACAAAAGCCCAAGAATGCACGAAAACAGGTGGCAGGCCCAGGGCCCCACTGTGTGGCTCACTTACCTGTTGCTGGAAACGTAAGGCAGGAAATGTTAAAAGTAAACGACATGACATTCCTAGAACACGTCAGGTGACTGCCACGGTGAACAGAGCTCCACGTCACTGACCCACATGCTTCCTCGCACGCTTCCACGGACACCTGGGGAGCGTATCCTCACCACAGAGCCACCCGCCTGCAGGCCGAGCTGCCTGGGCCTGCGCTCCCTCATCACCCTGCGGGGGGGCATTCAGGCTCCCCACACGGAGGTCAAGTCCAGCACTAATGCTGAGCAGGCTCTCTGAGCATCTGGCTCCAATGACGGCTCCTCGTTCACCTCCACGAAGGCCCTGGCTTGAGAAGAATGCTTCCTTCTTTACACGACACCCTACGACGTGTCCCCAACTTACAAACACGTGGCCACCGACAGTTTGTGACTGTACAGAAACAGGGACAGTTTCCCATTCAGATGAGTGAGGGCCAGGTCCCCAGCATAGCGTCTAACGCCCACTTACCCCCGTCTAATGCCGCTTACTGCGGGCCAAATAGACATCCGTCTACAAAACAGAGGACACGGCCGCTGCAGCTCAGATGGGGTGGAAAACCAGTCCAAGTGAGCCCCGGGCGTCCCGGAAGCCCTCAGCACGCACAGCGCTCAGGACCCCCCGCGGAGCAGAGCGTGGCACACCTGACGCCTGGCACCGCAGGGCACCCTGCAAACAGACACCCCTGGCAAGCAGCACACTCCTCCCTCGAGCCCACAGGCCCGCACGGTCTTACACGCTTCCCACGCTCCAGGTCTGGCGGACAACTGAGAACCAGACAAAACACATCCGCGTCCTAAGGCTGAGCACCCCTGAGCCTTCCAGGACAGGCCCCTCCGCAGCCGACTGCCTGTCATCAGTTTAAATCAGGCTTTGCTCCTTCTACAGCAGTGGTTCTCAACCTTCTGACCCTTTAAATAGTTTCTCATGTTGTGACCCAGCCATAACATGATTTTTGTAGCTACTTCATAGCTGTGATGTTGCTACTGTTATGAATCGTAAACATCTGATATGCAGGGTGGTCTTAGGCGACCCCTGTGAAAGGGTCATTCCACCGCCCAAGGGGTCGCGACCCACAGGTTGAGAACCGCTGCTCTAGAGGGAGAGCCTCACCCACAGGCCTTCCGCTCTGTGTTTACACCCACAAATCTAAGCAGCTTTTCCTCCCCATTTCCAGTGCGAGGGCCGCAGGAACAGTGGTGAGTGTCTCTAAGGGCGAGTTTGCTGTCAGTTAAAGCTGTGTCCTGTCCAGGCCACTCTGCACCGACATGGGACTGCGAGCAGCTCCCGCTCCCGCCGTCGGCTCTGAGGGCGGCCAGCGCCTGGCCCTGCCATGCAGGCAGCAAGAAAGAGCAGCCATGCGTCTCAGGTCCATGCCCTCGTCGCTCCTCCAGAGCACGGGCTGCCGGGAGGGTCCACCTTCTCCCTGAAATGACGATTTCCCAAGTGCTGCTACTGAAAGGGGCCCCGACGGAGCCAGCCAGACGCAGGCTGCAGGGGCCTCAGGCTCCAGGCGCCCAAGCTCGCCATCAGCAGGCGCACGGACGGAGCACCCACCAGGGACGTGGCAGGCGGCAGCCCTACCAAGGTCCTAGCCTCGACGCCAAGGCCGCCGCTCTGCAAGGAGCGTTTGTGCCGCTGCAGGAAGGGCCACTCGGAGCCCAGGCGAAGGCTGAGCCTCCGAGAACTGTGTCACCCGAGACGGACAGACGGACGAACGGACGGAAGGAAATGGAGAACAAGGGAAACGCCTGTGAAGAGACTGTGGGCACCAAGTCTCAGCTAGGGCTGCTACTGCTAGCAGGGCTGGCGAGAGGACTTTCTCTTCCATAAGCAAAGGCCTTCAGAAGGAGCGTTTATGAATAAAAACGGACGAGGGTCCTGCCTCCCAGGGCCGCCCTCCCATCCTCCACCAGCTCGCTGACAGTGAGGACACGGTTTACAGAACCCGCCAGTGACATCGGGAAGGTGGCACCGAGCAGGAGACAGGCTCTCGGCGCACGGGTCCGGGTTTGAATCCAGACATGGCCAGGACCCCAGCCCCAGCTTCTTCGCCTTAGGGTCCGCTCGGGATCCCCTCCTGTGACCCGGACTCAGCATCCCGTCAGCCGCAGCCATTCATTCTACTGCTGTAGACACAATTCTATTTGCCGAGTTTCTTTCTTCTTCTTTTTAAAAACAAAAGCCAGTTTCCAGGCCCTGCTTCCACCTGGTGAGGTGGGAGGGATGGAGGCGGGTCCTGTGACTTAGTCCACATCTTGGTTTATCATCACCATCCCAGGACCCAACAATCCCGAGGGAAGGAAAGTGAGATGCCAGGTAAACTGAGAAGGAGCTGTAAGACGCGACCCACTATGGCAGGGGCAGCCGGGCCCGAGAACGGCCCCCTCTCCCCTTTCAGCAACAGCAGAAAGGCTTCCACGGGGAAAAGGCAGCTCAGCAGGGGTGGTGTGGAGGCTCACGATAGCCCAGGGAAGCAGGACACGGTGGAGAAAAGAACACGGGGACCCCGAATGGCAGGCACCTGCACCGCCTGCAGACAGGGGCGGAGGTGCCCATCGCAAACGCCCTGCAGTGCGCTGGCCTCGTGGTGTCAGGAAATGGCGGGTGCCAGGCAAAGTCCGTGAGGGGGTCTGTCCCACAGAACAGGTGACGGTGCCGTGACCCATGCAGGCTACAGCCCGAGCTCCACCCAGCAGCCCACAGACGAGGGGCCGGGGCCGGGCCGGGAGCCACAGCCTGGACAGCTGGAGGTGGGCAGCTGGTCCTGTCAGGCCCGAGGTGCAGGCCAGGTTCACAGCCCTGAGCCCGGGACAGGTGACTGAGACCTGGGGCTGTGGGACCAACTGGTTAGCCAATCAGACAGCAGCCGGGGGTGGGGCAGGAGCCTGCTACTGGGAGGAAGATGCCAGCTCTGGACGCCAGGGGCTCCTCCCCAGAAAACCCAGGGGCGCCCACCATGTCAGCTGCCACTCTCGGTGCCCGGGGGTGGGGGGGATGGGAGGATGGCCCCTGGGAGAGCCTGGCTCCATGCAGGTGTCAGCCGTCACCCAGCACACACCCTGTGTCCTCTGCTCTCCACTCAGGGAACTGTCTCGTCTTTTTCATTCTTCAAAACATACGGCGGTTAAACGTGCTATCAGCAACGGGAAGCATCTGGCAGGAGGGGACCGACCCCAACAGGCCAACCCAGACCGTCTGAGCCGTGGTGTGCCCTGCCCTTCAGACACTCTGCTCACAAAGGCCCTGAGACGTTGGGAGATGGGATTCAAACAGCCTCGGCGCCCCCAGCCCTGGCCCCCACAGCCCGCTCGCAGCTTTGAATGAGCTGGTGCCAGGTACTCCGGGCACCCGGGCCCCATGGGGACGCATCTGCAGGGAGGGCGCCTGGCCTGGTCACTGTGAACATCTGGGAGGTAAGGAAGGAGGAACACTGCCCGGGCACACCTGCCACCCTCCTGCAGCTGGGCCTCCGCGGCTGAGGGCTGGGCACCAGGCAGGGGCAGTGGCCACCTGTAACCTACAGCACGCGATTCGGAGCTGCTGGCTCGGCAGACTCTGCGACGTGTCCAACACTTGTGCTGCAGGGCCTGGCACAACCTCCCTGGACTTGGCTGCGCTCTCCAGGGACAAGCTCCAGGCCTATGAGAGCAGCTGGCTACTCCCTCATCCACCTGCCAGCCAAGCAGCTGACGTAGACAAGGCTACCAGGGCGCAGAGGGGAACCGCAGCCGCTCTCCCCCGACGCCAGGGCAGCACCGACAGATCCCCCGGCGCACAGGAGGCACCGGCGTGCGGGAAGGGCTGGACAGGCCACAGGTGAATCCTTGGTTCCATCCCTCATTGGCTGAGCGAGCACCGTGGACAGGTTACCTAGGCCCCCGAGCCTCCACTACCTCCCCTGAAACAGGCCCAGGATCTCGCATCTCAGGATGGAAGTAAGCGGGCCTTACACGCCTTCATCCTTACATGCACTTTGCAGGGGCCGGAACACTCAATGGAAGCCAGCAGCACCGCGCACGCACCTGGGACCCTGACTCGGGCTTCTCTGCGGCCTGGAGAGACCAGCCCTTCTCCAGTCCTCCCACTAACCCACCTTCCTCCATCCTCAGGGGCTAATTCCAGAGGCCAAGACCCGGAGCTGGGCCCGCACCTGCCTCAGCAACTCGAGGGAATGGACCTCACCTGGGGACAGAGGGCATCTGGCCAGCTAGTGCAGGAGAACACGGGCAGCTCAGGCAGAGTGGGTGCAGGGGAGACAAGAGGCCGGAGGACAGCCAGCAGGGCAGCAGCTGAGGAGCAGGTGGTGCCCAGTGGCCCCGGCAGCCACTCCAACGCCCCTTGGCACATGGGGCCAGTCCTCACCTGCTGCTCCTGCCTCTCGCTCGCCACGCCTTGGGGGGAGCACACAGGCTGTTCCCAGCCCTGCAGTTCCATCTGCAATGCCACCCCGTCCCCACCCCTTTCCAATCTGGCCGACTCCTGCTACCCTCCACCTGAAGGGGGCATTGCCAGCGCCCGCCTCCCCCTCCCCGAGCAGCCACGGCTCCTGTGGGTGTCGCCGCCACCCTCTGCACCGAGGCATGCGGCTCACTCGCTGCATCGTCACGCCTACACCAGCCATCCGTCCTCTGCCGTGGCCTGACTCGTCTGCATGTGCCGGCACGAGGGGCACAGCCTGCCTACCCCCTGGATGTGTTCGGCAGCTCGTGGAAACAAGGGTCCACAGAGAACAGGCTCGGCACCTCCCCGCCCCTCCCCGTCCCGGTGTGCGCCCGGGGAAGGCACCCAGGGCTGAGCCTCGGCCTACCACGGATTCCAGCAGGACGGGAGGCTCACCCACACGGCGGGTGACCTCAGAGCACAGGAGAGCAGGCGCCCAGAGCACGTTACTGTCACCGTCACACACTCTGTGCAGAGAGCGAAGCCAGGGCGCATGAGGCCGCCCTCTGGGTCTCGGCTGCGCCTGCGTGTCCCCAAGCGCTAAAGACAGTCCGGTGCGCCCCCGGCCTCAATCCTCAGGCTCTAAGTACTGGTCCCCGCTGACACCTGCAGCGCCCACGGCAGTGGCACCGGTTTCTAAGAGGCACTGCCCTCTAGTTCATTTATCCATTAAACTGTTCCAGCTCCCACGGGACGAGCCCAGAGCTGGGGTTCAGGAGGTTAACACTTAATCACCACCTGGCTGAGTAGACACACCACCTCATGTCGCAGCCCCTGGCTCCCTCCCTCCCCGGGGCCCTCGCTCCCTCCCCGGGGCCCTCCAGGACTGTTCTCCTGAGGGTCACCTCGGCCAGTGCAGGATGCACACACAGGAACGGCAGCTAAGAGCCAAGCATGGAATGTTAAAAAGGATTTATATTTTTAAGTTCAACACCTTTAAAGCTTAAGGGAAACTTAAAGACAACAAACAAAACTCACCCAACAGCTAAAATGCCAAGTTCGAGACTCGACACATTCAATGCGGCAGATGCACCCAGGCACCGCCGACGGCTTCGATGGGACCCAAGCAGCTTAGAAACCAGGTTTCAGAGAGAAGCTTCGTGGGGCCCGCCGCCCGCGCGGAGAGCGTGGGGAAGCGGCTGACCCTGAGCCTTGGCGTCAGCATCCCCTGTAAGGCAGTGCACGTGTTACCCCACACTCACCCTCACCCTTCCACGCTGGGGCACCCAGACAGTTCTTTATGGTTTAAAAACATGTCCGTGCCCAGAGTCTTTCCCCAGTTATTCTCTCAATCCCAGGTGCCACACACACCTCCCACTTCACAGGTAATGGCAAACGGTGAGGGTGCCCGGCAGGCGTGGCTCAGTGGATGAGCATCGTCCCATGCACCAGGCGGTCCCAGGTTCGAGTCCATCAGGGCACACACCTGGGTTGCTGGCTTGATCCCCAGTAGGGGGCAGATAGGAGGCAGCGAATCCATGATTCTCTCATTGATGTTTCTCTCTCTCTCTCTCTCTCTCCCCCTTCCTCCCTGAAATCAATAAAAACATATTTATAAAAAAAGGATACGCGAGGTGAGAGCAGATTCAGCATCTCCACTACCACGCGCCTCTGCCCAGTGACCCCTGCTGCCCAGGGCAAGGAGATGACCCCTCTCCTGTTCCCACCCACCGCTGTCCTGGGACCTCCTTTTCTCCATCACAGGTGGCCCTGCTCTACCTGCTGTCTCAGACACAGTGGCTTCCAGCCCCCACTCAATGCAGGTTCCAAGAGATGGCGTCCCCGCCTGCGCATGCAGACCTCGGGAAACCCGGGAAGCGCGACTGGGCTGACAGAGGTTCCGGGGGCCCCTGATAGGAAATGCAGCACTGGGAAGTCGCTCATCCACGTGTGGAAGCAGGACCACTCCCACCAGGAGCATTCATTCGGGCTCAGAGTGTGTACACCGTGAGCTGCTCTGAAACAAGATGCATGGAGGCTCAGGCTAGGGCCTGAACAGGCGCCAGGGAAGGGATTCCGAAAGCCTGACTCACTGCCTCCAACCTCCCCGAGGCCCGCTGCCTCTGGGAAGCCGCGGCAGGGCTGCTGCGCCCTCCTACCCGGTCTGTGTCATCCCAGAGGAAACCCATGTCCGTTCCTTCAGGTGACAAGTGCCCAGCCCTCCAAGGTAGGACAGTGCAAAGAGGGAGGAAAACATCGCCCACAAACATGCTGCACTGTGGCTGCTCGGGGCTGCCAAGTGGCAAGGTCACCCCCACACGGTCCGTCCTCCCAGTGCCCCGTGTGTAGGTGCCCAGCAAGCATGAAGCACACCCTCAAACCCCGTTAAAATCTCCCCCATTGTGTTCTCTAAGGTGGGGGGTGGGGACTGCAGGAGGACAGCGAGAGGAGGACCTGAGGACTGCAATGAAGTGAGGCACTGTCTACGGACCAGCGGAGATGGAGAGCCGGGTGGGGCAGTGGGGACAAAAACCAGGAAAATACAGTTTTCTAAATCCAAAGAGATTCTAAAGATACACTTTGCTAAGAGCTGAGTTAGCAACGTGCGGTGTACCACCCAGAGGGGGCGGGGACCCAGCCGGCCACGAAGGCCCTGGGGCAGCTGTGCAGGTGAGGCTGGTGACGGGATCTTAACCGCCTGCCCGTTCCTGGGGCGTCAGGTCCCAGAGGAACCGGAGAAACCAAAGGTTAGTTCCCAGGGGCTGCGTGGGAACCCCCGAGGGACGACACATAACATCCCAGACACCACCCGTCCCACCCTCCCTGGACAGAGGGGGCTTCCGGCCCAGCGGCTGCTCCTCTGCGGTTTCAGGCCAGACAGCCACCTGCCTTGCTCAGGAACTCTCAGGGCACTTTCTGCCTCACAGCTGGAACCCCAAAGTGAAGGGGACAGGAGTGGGACCCTAACTCTCCTCCCCAGAGAGCGGAGAGCAAGGACTAAGCTGTCAGAGACCCCGGGAGATGAGACAGAGGTCACGTCGGGGCACAGGCCGCCCCAGAAGCCCCGCGTGTGCGCTCAGAGCCGAGTGGGCACCAGTGGAGCCTCCGAGAGAGAACACGCCTGTTGCCCCAACTGAGACACGCAAGCAGGAGACCCACGAGGGTGCAGCTGGGTGAGGCGCCCAGGCAGCAGCGCCATAGCCTACACCTGGCCCCACGGGCCGCAAAGAGACTTCCCACTGCTCACTCAGGAGCAGCGTGGACCCTAGCGAGAAGGAAAGCTGTCCACTGACTGTGCTCGGCTGAGGGGCCGGGAGGGAGGGAGGGAAGGAGGGAGGGAGGGAGGGAGGGAGGGAACAGGGCCACCTCTTTCCTTCCTGAGAAAGCCCCTCCCTGCCAGCTCCGGGAACCCATCATACTTTCAAAACTGTAAATGTGTGGCTATGGCTCAGGAAGACAGAAATACCATAAATCAGCCTGACAAGTGAAGGGTCGGACTAGGCGCGTGTCCTTTTCCTTTTCCTTTGCAAACGCAGGTGGGCATGAAGGTCACGGGTGACCGCTGGGCGCTGAGCTGCTCCTGCACCCGGATTCCCCCACCTCCGCTCCTGGTTTCACGGGCTGTTCTCGTGACCCAGGGCTCCTGCCAAACTGCCCGACGTAACTCAGCACGGACACCCCAGCTCCCGGGCCCTGCCGAGCCCTTCCAAGGCCTCGCTCTTCCCCACCAGCCCCTCGCTCACTGTTCACAATCACATCCACGTGCCGCTCCCGCACCCGCCTGGGCCGCCCACCCACACTCTGCAGAGGTGGCTGAGGCGTCAGCCTGAGGGGACGGACCTGGGCAGCCAGTACCGAGTCCACGGAGACCTGTAGACCAGCCATTTCTACTCCCAAGTCCCAGTCCACCTAAGGCCGTGGACTTTAGAACCACCGTGTTTCTCCTAGAACTTCAGCTCCTACCAATTCTTTCTGTTGTTGTTGTGCCAATTCTTTAGAAGGTTCCAGAACGGATGTACGAATGCAAGGAAAGTGAGTGGGTCACAAAATAAATCTAAATAAAATCCACCACGTGACACTCTCAAACCTCGCTCTAACGAAAGGCAGATCGGCAAACCCCTCATTCTCTTCCACTCAGACAGCAGTTAAGACGGGAGCAGCTTATACTTCAGAACAGGCAAACCGCTACCTGCTGCTGCTGCTGGAACTGAGCCCGATGTGCGTGTACCAGGAGCCGGGAGAGGAAGAGGGAGGGTCTGCTGAAACCCAACCATTCACGATGGAGGCCAATAAAGAAAGCGTGACCCTGGGGGGGGAGGGGAGAAAGGGGGCGCACCAGGAAACAGTGTGAATGTGAGTTTTTAAAACACGGACAGCCCTAGCCAGTTTGACCTGGTGGATAGCGTGTCCGCCTGCAGAGCCCGGGGTCCTGGGTTCGATTCTGGTCAAGGGCATGTACCTCAGCTGTGGCTCCTCCCTGGCCCAGGCCACGGTCAGGGCTCAGGCAGGAGGAAACCAATTGATGTGTTTCTCTCACATCAATGTTTCTCTCTTTCCCTCCCTCTTCCACTCTCTAAAAATCAATGGATAAATATCCTCGGGTGGGGATTAAAATATAATAATAATAAAATACATAAAACACGAATAAAGGAGAAATAACGGGACCAGTGCACTAGGAGGCGGCAGCACTGAGACGGTAGCTTGCCTTTTTTTGCCCGATTTTAACTTTCACCGAAGTGCTAACGTGCAGGTGAAACGTTCAGGGGCACATGCGCAAAGCAGCGGTGCTGGGAAGTCAGACGGCCAGTTAGAGAGAGGGTGTGAGCGACGCCAGCCTACCAGACAGAAGGCTCCGCGGGGCAGGAGCAGGCTGGACACGCTGTCACACCAACATGTCTGCTTCATCTGAACAGGGGCCCCTGCACCAGGCTGAACCCAGACACCACCACCTGGGGAGAAGTGCCAGAGCCCTGGAGCCTTAGTCACACCCACCTCACCTTCCAAGTCCAGGTGCCTCAGCCGAGTGGGGAACATGCGGTCAGGAAGGGCTCCTCGCTGTCCTCAAGCTCCCCTTGCTGACCCGTCACTCTCCCAGCAAACGTGCCCCCTGGGCCCTGCCCCACGGGGAACCCTCTGCTCCCACTGGCAGGGCAGAAGGAAAGACAGACCGAACCACCCCCCAAATGTTACTCTAAAAAAATACAGTGTTCAGGCTGTCTTGTTCTCATCAGCACAATCACAAGAACTAGGGAAAGATCAGTCAAAAGCCAGGGTGCTCAAAACTGCAAACAGGGCAAATCCTTGGAACCCATCGACTGTCCTCCAGGGATGGCGTCTGCAGCCCGGCAGGAGCACCCGCCCCGGAGGCTG
>PVJC01050561.1:0-11764 GCA_004026665.1 Murina feae | reverse complement strand
GCTCCGAGCCTCAGATGCGGCTGGGGGCAGGTCTCCAGTGGTGACACACACACACACATACACACACAAGGCGCCTGGCAGACTGGGGCCATCATAGGACATCCACTGAGGGGTCCCAGACTGTGAGAGGGCACAGGCCGGGCTGAGGGACTCCCTCCACCCCGAGTGCACAAATTTTTGTGCACCGGGCCCCTAGTGTGTGTGTGTGTGTGTGTGTGTGTGTGTGTGTGTGTGTGTGTGTGTGTATAGACTAGAAGCCCGGTGCATGAATTCATGCACCAGTGGGGTCCCTCAGCCTGACCTGCAGGATAAGGTCGAAACCAGCTCTCCAACATCCCCTGAGGGTCCCTGATTGCGAGAGGGCACAGGCCAGGCCAAGGTAATCCCAGTGGTGCATGATCAGGGTCAGGGAGGGACGCAGGAGGTTGGCCAGCTCCAGGGCATGTCCGGCACATCTTGTTCAGTCCTGACTGGCTGGACTCCAGCAGCAAGCTAACCTATCAGTTGGAGCGTCTCCCCACTGGTGGTCAATGCAAGTCATAGTGTCTGGTAATCTGTCTGCCCCTGGTGGTCAGTGCACATCATAGTAAGAGATTAAGCAGCCTTAGCATTCATGAGCATATTACGTTTTGATTGGTTGAATGGCCAACCAGCCAACTGGACACTTAGCGCATTAGTCTTTTATTATATAGGGTATGCATTATCTGTGGACCCCGACAATAGAGTGTTGAAGGCCTCGAGTGGGGCAGAAGCCAGGTGAGTGGGGCAATGAGGGGACAGTTCTAATACACTCAACAATAAAGATTTTTTAAAAGGCTTAATATTAAGACTCAAAAGCATAAAATTCCTAAAAGAAAACATAGGCAGTAAAATCTCAGACATTTCTCTTAGGAATATTTTTTCTGATATATCTCTTCAGGCAAGGGAAACAAAAGAAAAAACAAATAAATGGGATTACATCAAACTAAAATGTTTTTGCACAGCAAATGAAACCATTAATAAAATGAAAAGACGCCCTAACCCGTTTGGCTCAGTGGATAGAGCGTTGGCCTGAGGACTGAAGGGTCCCAGGTTTGATTCCAGTCAAGGGCATGTACCTTGGTTGCGATACATCCCCAGTAGGGGGTGTGCAGGAGGCAGCTGATCAATATTTCTCTATCATTGATGTTTCTAACTCTCTATCCCTCTCCCTTCCTCTCTGTAAAAAATCAATAAAACATATTTTAAAAAAAAGACAACCCACTGAATAGGAAAAGATATTCACCAAAAAGTTAATATCCAAATTTATGAAGAACTCATACACCAATCCCCTACCCAAAAAAAAAACCCCACACAAAACAGTTGACCAAAGTATAAATAAAACACAGTAACAGGAATAAAGCACCTGCCTTCCCCCAAAGTAAAAGGAACATTTAGATTCTTGGTGCCTACGACCTAATAGGTCTACCTACAAGAAGAAAAAAAAGAAAAACTGGCCTCAAATTGATGAGACTAGATCTATAGTACCTATATCATTTTCCTCATCCCTCAATAGGCCTGCATTCAGCTACTGTAATCCCACTTAACTGTTGGAAATACATTGCAAGTCCCCCCAGTGAATGCCTGAAACTGTAGCTAGTACTGAACCTTATGTATATTTTTCCCTATACCTACCCATGATAAAGTTTAACTTATAAATAAAGCACAGTAAGAGATTTAACAATAACTACTAATAAAGTAGAACAATTCTAACTATATACTGTAATTGATGTGAATGTGATGCCTCTCTGAGGGCTACCTGGTGACTAAAGGGTGGAGAGCATCTTCAGTGTGGAGTCACTGAACAAAGGGATGAGCTCTGTCTAGGTCGAATGGAACAGATCCAATTTCATCAAGCTACTTATGAGGGCGTACAATTTAAAACCTATGAATAGTTTATTTCTGGAACTGTCCGTTTAATATTTTCAGACTAATATTTGGACCATAAGTAACTAAAACCTGTAAGTAAAACTATGCCGAAGGGGGGACTACTGCATATTTGTTACTTTTAGCACTAAACTATATTTAAATGCTAAAAAAATCGAAATACAATTGTAATATTCCAGTTCTTTCAAAGATAACTAGAGATGCATCATTATTTAGGTAGTATTACAGTAGTTCAGTTATATGTCTAGAAAGTTTTTAAAAGTAAAAACAATCTTATAGATTTAGAATTTATGCCAATTTAAATATGTTGAGTACAAAACTTGACCTGGTATCATTTGAATGGAAAAAGAAGAAAAGCGCAACACAAGGAGAGTAATCGCAAGCATAAGAACAGAATTTACATTAATTTAGAAATCTAACTATACAACCATCAGAAGCAGATAAGTGAAGTATAAACTGAATACGTATTTGACCTTTAACTATGGAGGATAGCATATCTTATAAGCTGCTTTCCTCAAAGAAATCAATACTAAATATATATTGTTTTTCCTACTTTTAAACTAGAAAAACTGTTTACATTATGTCCATGTGAAAGAAAGTATTATATGGTTTTAGTTTCACACATCAATTTATCTGAGATGTTTCTGCTGGACTGAACCCAAGATCTCTGTAAATATTACATATCATTTGCCAACAGGAAAAACTTAGATCTTGTTATAGTAAATCACTTATACTAGTGTTCTCGGAAAGATGATGTCAGCAAGCACTTTTTTTAAAGTCACTTTTTTTAACAGTTTAATCACCCTTTAGCTGTTATATTATGTGAGATAGCAAAAAAAATCAGCTACCTAATTAATAAAAAATAAAGTCCATATATCTCCCAGATAACATGTACCAGGAGAATAATACATGCTTTTGATCTCTAAAATTCAAGATGCACTAAAATATAACACCAAAGTCATGCATTGCTTCATGTTGTAATCACAGAAAGAACACAAACCCCAAAGGTTAATCATATCTATTGCACAACAACAAAAACAATTTGGCCAACAAATGCAAGAATCCACAAAAACAGGAAGGTTCTCTTTAGGGTGCTGGGAATTTGGTTATGCAGCATGTCACCATCCCAGACACTCCCACAGCTTTGGAGGGGAAAAGCTCAAAGAAAGACCTTCAGCAGTCTCTTTTTAAGTAAGTGCTTGACACCCTGCCTTCAGGACTCTAAACTCGAATCTGGTATTTTCCCTCTAGCTTTATAATCTACACCAGGTGTCACTCCAATTCATTAAAAACACCAGAATCACACAGGGTTAAAACAGAGATCTAGTCAAATGTCACAAGGGAACAAGGTGAAGGAGTGGGGGGTCTGGATAAAGGAAGGTGAGGGGATTAACTAAAGAACATGTACTCATATCCCAAGGATACAGATAACAGTGTGGTGACAGCCAAGGGCAGGGGAGGTGAGCCCTGAGGGGGAGGGGGGAGGTAAACAAAGGTGTGGGCAGTATGAAGGACATCTGCAATAGTGCCAACAATAAAAATTTTAAATTAAGCCTGACCTGCGTGGCTCAATGGTTAGAGTCCATGCTGGGTTTAATTCCCAGTCAAGGGAACATACCTAGGTACAGGTTCGACCTCTAACCCAGTCAGGGCAAGTGTGGGAGACAATCTCCATGTCTGTGTGTGTGTGTCTGTCTGTCTGTGTGTGTGTGTGTGTGTCTCTCTCTCTCTCTCTCTCTCTCTCTCTCTCTCTCTCTCTCTCTCTCTCTCGTCATTTTTTTTCCTCCTTCTCTCCCTCCCACACTTAATTCTGCTCTCTCTGAAAAATCAATTGGAAAAATATCCTCGGTAAGGAATAACAAAAACAAAACAAAAATTTAAATTAGACAAACAAAAGTTTGTTCCTTAGAGCCTAGGGTGTCTGACCAATGGGGAACAAAGGCTACCTGACCGGCTTGGGGGTGGGGATGGGGTCATGCAGAGCCTGGCCCCAGACAGTGGCTCTGCTTCCTCTAACACTTATTCATATGGTCAGTAGAAGCAAAGGAACACTGAACTTTTTTTGGGGGGGGGAGGGGTTTTTTGTTTTTTTTTAAATTCTGTTAGCAGTGAAGACTGAAAAAAGAAGTTAATCCTTTGGAAAACTGTATGGCTATTTAGAACAGTCTATAAATGTTGGCTGAACCCTTATTTTCTCTTCAGGACTGAATAAAAACAAAACTTTGAAATACACCTATATCGGTATATATTTATTTTAATTCTTCTGCTCTAGTAAGATTAATAAACACTTAAAAGTATATATACCGATTTTAATTCAGAAGAGAATCTGTGTTGAGAAAAGAGATCTGTGTTGAGAAAAAGCACACAAGAGCTTCTGGTATTAAACATATCACTTTAAAACTATCTACAAAGATAGTAAGTATATACATTTTAGAAAGTAAAACTACCAAAGCCTTTATATGGGAAACTGTGACTTTTTGATTTATATTCTCTAGCAAAGACAACAAAAAGGAACAATGCCTCTTCTCCAATATCTGTGAGAGTGGACATGGTCGTCCCTACAACCTAGGAATCAAAAGTCTGCTTTCCATGCCCTTTTACTATCAGCCCCAAATCTGTGAACTGTTCATTCCACACCAAACTTTTGACTTATGAATTAGGAAAAAACCCCACAAGTTACTCACTTTCTTCTCCCTCATTGTTTATTCTGCCCAGGAACCTCTGAAATGAGGTTATCAAAATAATAGTCCTGTAACTTCTGGACTATAATGGGCTATAAACACGTACCAAGGCTCACAGTATTTTATCATTACTTAAATATATGGTTATCTTCCTCTTTCCTATCTTTTAAAGGATCCAGCAAAATGAGAAAAATAGCCCTAACCAGTTTGGCTCAGTGGATAGGGCGTCGGCCTGCGGACTGAGGGATCCCAGGTTCGATTCCGGTTAAGGGCATGTACTTTGGTTGTGGGTGCATCCCCAGTGGGGTGTATGCAGGAGGCAGCTGATCGATGTTTCTCTCTCATTGATATTTCTAAGTCGCTATCCCTCTACCTTCCTCTCTATAAAAAAATCAACAAAATATATATAAAAAAAGAGAAATGAAGAGTTCAAACTACCGTATTTTCCGGCGTATAAGACGACTGGGCGAATAAGACAACCCCAAACTTTTGAGAAGATTTTCCTGGGTTAAAAAGTCCAGACAGAGATGTATGCGGCACAAAAAGGAGCCGACCAGAGATATTTGTGGTCTCTGTCCGGCTCCATTGAGGACCCCCGACTTTTGAGAAGATTTTCCTGGGTTAAAAAGTCGTCTTATACGCCAGAAAATACGGTATATTTATTGCATGATACACCACAAAAGCAACAACCACACTTCATGGAAAATCTTATTTCTCAACATCTAATAACACCAATAGCAGAACTATCAAGAACATATACATATACTTTTTTTCTATGGGGACACCATCTGCTCTTAATTCTTGTCACTGAGTCATGAAGAAATGCAATACCCAATAAAACTGTGCTACATAAGTTGGATACAAATTAAACAAATGTCTGATGAAGATTCTGTCACCTCCCACCCTTGAACAGTTATGTTTTCTGAGAAATGGTTTCACCTGTCAAGAAATGACTAAACCCTAGCTGTGGCCTGAGCTGACAATACAGATTTGCTTCCTCTTTCAAAACTGTCATAGTACGTTAGAAAAAAACAAAATAAAAACAACCCCTCCAGTTTCATCTAGTGTATAGTTACCGTAAGAAATCTCTTTTTGGAAAGTGTATCATGTCAAATAGAATGGAGAATTCACATTCATCATAACTACCCTCAACAGGTTACATACACTAAGGCAGAGATCAAGAATAATTACCATGAAGTGAAAGGAGAAAACCTGTTTGTTTGACTTCAGACTACATATTCCCACACTACATGGTCTCTCTTGGATACACCCAAGCTGGTTCTTTTACTGTCCTATACACATAGCCTGAGCTCTTCCTTGGCACTGCCTTTCATCCTGTTCTTCACCTCAGGTATGATTTCCACTTTCATCTATGTCACACAAACCTTACTTCCTTGAAGATCCAGCCCATGACCTATTTTCTCTATACAGCCTCTTTGATGGAACACCCACTGTGATGGTTTAATCTTTTTTTCTAAACGACCAAATAACAAGAATTTATTTGAAAAATTCCAAACCTGCCAGAAGTGGTACTTTCCAAGCCTTAAGTCAACCCTCCTTACCAAGCTCCAAGGGACAATGAGTTCTCCTTACATGCCCCTGACCTCCACACCAAGCTTGCACACCCATACCTCAGGCCATGCTAAAGAACTCCAGTGTTCCCTTCTTCTAGGAGGCATTACAACTCTGGCCAAAGAGCTGGGGTGGTAGTCCTCTGGCATCACAGGAGATGATGGTGGCCAGAGCCCCTTACATAGATTGAGAAAAGATAATGAGGGAAAAGACACAAAATAGGGCTTCCTGAAAAACTGCAACTTACCCCTTATACCAAAAAGTGGCTCCCACATAGAAAATCCTGCCTCCCAAATAGCACAAAAATCCACAGGAAAGAAAAAAAACCAACAGCAAGGCAGGGCTGGTCACATGGCGGAACTCTGGTTTAGAAAAGCTAGGAAGAGTGAGAGCTATGCCCCTCTCTCTTCCTTGTCCAGGTGCCCAGAGCCCACTCATACATTGGCCTCAAGGGGAAATCTGAAAATAAGCAAAGCAAGGTTGCCTTTGGTTCTGAAACTTCTCCACTACAATGGCAAACACAGCCTCCAGAGTCCTATTTGGGCCTACTTGCATGGGACAGAGTATTCGTTGTAAACCCAATTAAAGCTAATGCATAAGATAAAAAGGCTTTGGAGACCAAGCCACAAGGAATCCTATTACTTATGAAACTAAAGCTGGGGAGCAGAGTGACTGGAGACACCCCTCACTCCATCCTTAACCTACATGTCTATGGCCCCAGATGGTGATCTCTTCTTGGCTGAGGAGGGGGTGGTTTCAGGGCTGGGAAGAAAGGAAGGGATCCCTGAGCAGTAAGTTAAGTCAGGCAAATTCAGGATGATCTGTTCTTTGCATTTAATACTTTCAACACACGTAGAATTTTCGGTCAACGAATATATTTTAGGAGCCAAGCAACAGGGACATAAAAACATAATTTGTTCAGAACCTTTTACAAGAAAAAATTATACTAAGTAATAACTCCCAGTACTTTATTGCATTGTGTTGTGGGAAGAAAGCTGAACAACTGATGCCTGCCTGAGTGAGCAGGCCTGGTGAGATGAGTAGGCTTTGCTACACAGGTGAAGGAAAGGATGGATTCCAGCAGAAGGAGCACACATAAAGAAGAATAAAAGAAAATGGCAGATCATGAAGGACTGGCGAATTCAGAAAGGCTAAAGATCTGGGTAGATGAGGAAGGTCCCAAAACAGGCTGAGGCCAGGCTCTGAAGGGAGGGCCTTGTGTGTTGTGCCACAGGCAAAGCAACCTCAATGAAGCTCTTTAAAGGGCTGACACAATATAATTATTTTCTTGTAAAAAGTTCTGAACAAATGATGTTTTATCTTTATGTCACTGTTACCTGGCTTCTAAAATATATTTGTTGACTGAAAAGTCTATGAGTGACTGAAACAGGAGGAAGACAACTTAAAACACTGACGCGCTAAATTTAATCAAGAGGTGGAGTACTGAACTGAGCAGTGGCAATGAGAATGAAAAGCGTTGCTAATGAAGCATTTCCCAGGTAAACATCATCATGGACTTGCTAGTAAAGCATATGTTGTTTCGGAATCATCCCGTAGGTTCAATCTTTTCTGAATAGGTTAGCTGTCTTTCATGACTTCAACCTCTTTCAATACATCATGATTTCAAGTTCCTAAACTTCATAGAACAATGTCAATTGATTAAATTCTACTTCCATACCTCACCAAATTGAAAAGGGCCTCTCTAATCTATCTCCAAGAGTCTCTGCAATAGAAAGAACTCCTGGGAAGTATCATTAATGTAGTGTGGAACATGGGTAGATTGTATAAAATAAATTTGATAGATTGTATAAAATAAATTTCAGGTCAATATTATCAGTAAGCATTTCACCATTCTCCTAGAAACTCAGAATCTTTCCCTCTAGTAGACAGAGAGCCTAAAAAAATTGAGGGAAGAGGGAGTTGAAAGAAAGAATGTTACTTTCCTTACATTCAAAAGTCCATGGACACCATACAATGTAGATCAAATATTTATTAAATATCTTCTATGTTCCAGGCACTGTTCTAGTCACTTGGGACCCATTCATACCCTTGTGGGGCTCACCTTCACAAAAAGGAAGATAGTAATAAGCAAAACAATTATGTAAATTTAATAAATGCTATGAGAAAAATAGTCAAGTTGTGCTGGGGAAGTGAGCAGGTTGCCAATGTAAAGAGGGTTGTCTCACTGAGACAGTGACATTTAAGTAAAGACTTGAAGGTCAATCATATGGATATTTTGGTTAAGAGTGTTACAAACACATAAAAGAGTGAATGCCAAAAGGTGGGTACACGTCTGATGTGTCTGAGGGATACAAAGAATGTGACTTGAGCCCACTGAATAAAGGGAAGAGCAGCAGCCTGCAATTTAGGTTCAGAGAGTTGAGAGATCCTCTACTGATACATTAGTCTCATTTCATTAGTCTTACCTCCTAAATCTATCAGAGAAAAGGGGTTTCTATTTCCATTTTCTCATAGTACCTAGTACAATGCCATAACAATTTAGGTTAGTAAGTGTTCAAACACTGTTTATATAATGAATTTCAGAAAATTTTCATAACAAATGTTAAGCTGTGGTAGAATTTTGTCAGAATGACGAATCACTATTAAATCATTGTGAAACATAAGCAGGAAATGAAACTGTGAACTGATTTTGAGAGTAAACTAATTCAGCAAAGAGAGAGAGAGAATGAGAGAGAGAGAGAGAGATCAGAAAGCTTTAAGATGTTTTAGTATAGATATCTGAAATTCTGTGGTAGATGAAAGAAAATGGGTGGGGGAAGGCTAAAGGACCGTAAGATGTGTATTCTGGTATCTACTCTGGCTCTACTAGCATATATGACTACAGACCAGCTATGATTTATATTGAAAAGAATAAGCTACTACTTGAGAAACATTATTAGTATCCAAGCTCCTTAGACACTACAGC
Source organism: Murina feae (assembly GCA_004026665.1). Taxonomy (NCBI): domain Eukaryota; kingdom Metazoa; phylum Chordata; class Mammalia; order Chiroptera; family Vespertilionidae; genus Murina; species Murina feae. The sequence continues at coordinate 2,680 of PVJC01050561.1, read as the reverse complement.
CTGTGATAACAGCCAAGTCACTGAAGTTCCTGGGGTCTCAGTTTTCTTGTAAGATAAAATGACCAGAAAGGACCAATCTTCTATTACTTTTAAAGACTGACCCTCATTAATACCCTGAAAGTATTGAAAGGAGTTTTAGGGGTAAAATAGGCAGGTTTAGGGAGTTTTAGAAATAAACAGGGTCCACGGGGGAGGAAGGCTTGGAGCCCATAGGTGAGGTTTGGAGCTGCCAGAGGTATACATTCACAGAGAAGAAAAAAAGAGGTGCCACAGGATAAGGGGAGAGGAAGACATGCATTCATAGAAGACAGGGGAAAGCCACAGGGCATGGGGAGAGAGAGAAACAAACTTTCGCAGAGGTCAGAAAAATGCTGACAAATAGGAGAAAGAGGAAAACAGATTTTCAGAGGAGATAGAGAATTCTACCACTGAAGGGGGGAGTGGGGAGGGGGTACTGTGTGGGTTTTGAGCTTTGAAGCTGCTATTCTACCAATTGGAGGGCAATATCAAGAAACAAAGAATTGCAGCCTTTAGAAACCTTAGAAAAAAGGAGCTTAGTGGGTTACCCCCTTTAGGACCTCCTCCTCCAACGTGGGAGTCTGTACTTGATTCCAATAAATTTCCATCCTTTTCAACTACCACACTTTGTCTGTGGCTCCATTCTTCAGATCCACCCACACAAGAACCTGGGAAAGAAACCACCCTTGCATCCTGCTCAGGAAAAACCATCCAACTCGGTATCAAGTGTAAAACTCCTTGAAAAGTCCTATAATATCTTTAAAATTTACAGGAATTTAAAATTTTTACTTCATTATGTATCTGTATATATTTTAATATCTAGACAACCAACCTCCTGCCTCCTCAATTCTGAGTATATCTGATGGTCCTGGAATGTGTGCCAGGTTTCCCCTGACTTTAAGTACCGTCTCTACACACTCTGTTCCTCTACCCTCCAGTCCCCAGTGCAAGTGCTCTGCAGCAGAGCTTCCTATGTAATGAGCTGGGTTGCACTATGGGCCTGTGTTAAAAAGATGCTTACTGCTGTGGCAACATTTTGATCCACTGAACCCCTGGGGATGCAGCAGGCTCCACCCATTTGCAGCCTTCATTGTTAGAGTTAATTACTTTGCAGCTAGAAATCCTGTCATGTTCACCATATATTCCCACTACCTTGCCCAGTGCCCTTGCCCATCAAATTCAGAAACCTAGAAAGCCTCTGGTATAACCCACAGACCTTATTACAATACTAGAGGCCCAGTGCACGAAATTTGTGCATCGTGTGTGTGTGTGTGTGTGTGTGTGTGTGTGTGTGTTCCTTCACCCCAGCCGGCACCCTCTCCAATCCAGGACTGCTAGCTCCCAACTGCTCGCCTGACTGATCACCCCTTAACCACTCCCCTGCGAGCCTGACTGATGCCTAACTGCTCTCCTGACGACCCTATTGCCCTAACTGCCCTCCCCTGCCAGCCTGGTCACCCCGAACTGCCCTCCCCTGCAGGCCTGATCGCCCTCAACTGCCCTCCCCTGCAGGCCTGGTCGCCCTCAACTGCCCTCCCCTGCAGGCCTGGTTGCCCCCAACTGCTCTCCCCTGCAGGCCTGGTCACCCCTAACTGTCTTCCCCTACAGGCCTGATTGACCCCAACTGCCCTCCCCCTGCAGGCCTTATCGCCTCCAACTGCCCTCCCCTGCTGGCCTAATCGCGCCCCCCCAGCAACTGTCCTCCCCTGCTGGGCTGATCGCCCACAACTGCCCTCCCCTGCCGGCCATCTTGTGGCGACAATCTTTGACCACATGGGGGCGGCCATCTTGTGTGCTGGAGTGATGGTCAATTTGCATATTACCACTTTATCATATAGAATTCTTTTTTACAGGCATTTGTGTGTGTGCAGTTGTATGCAATTTTATCACATACTAATACGTAGACTCATGTAACCACCACAATCAAGTCCACGTTTTATTACCACAAAGATCCTCTGTGAAACCCCTTTATAGTCATGTTCTCCATCTCCACAATTTTATCATTTCAAGAATGGTATACAAATGAATCACACAGTATGTTAGCATTTGAGATTGAATGGTTTTACTAAGCATGAGTCCTCCGTTTGCATGTATCAATAGTTCATTCATTTATCGCTGAGTGGTAGCCTATGTTATGACTATACCAGTTTGTTAACCTTCTGCCCACTGAAGGACATTTGAATTGTCTCCAATTTGGGGCTATTACAAATAAATATGTAAGCTTTCTGTGTAGACATAAGATTGCAATTCATTGTGATAAATATCCAGGAGTGAGCCCTGGCTGGTGTGGCTCGGTTGAATGTCAACCCATGCATTGAGATGTCACTGGTTTGATTCCAGGTTGAGGCACATACCCAGGTTGCAGGCTCAATCCACTGTGGAGGGCATACAAGAGGCAGGCTATCGATGTTGCTCTCTCACTTTCAAAATTAAAAAAATGTCCATGAGTGCAATTGTTGGGTTATATAAGGTAATGCTATGTTTAGTTTTTTAGGACACTGCCAAACTATTTTCCAGAGAGGCCACACCATTTTATGTTCTGACTAGCCTTGCATGAGATCCAGTTTCTCTGCTTTCTCAGATCCTTGCATGAATATTGTAGTCCTATTACTTTTCGCTGTTCTAGAAGGTGTGTAGTGATCTCTCATTGCCAAGGCTTTAA
>PVJC01050560.1:0-11770 GCA_004026665.1 Murina feae | reverse complement strand
TTGTATGTTAAAGTAGTCAGACGCAGAAGGTTACATAGATTTCTAGGGGTTGTAGTTGAGGAGAGAGTTAACTATAAGAGGATATCACAAAGGAATTTTGGGGGTGATAGACTGTTCTATATCAAGACTTTGGTAGTGGATATATGACTCTGCATTTGGCAAAATCCATCAAATGGTACACAACAAAGAATGAAGTTTATTACATGTAAAATTTTTAATCAATCAGGATATAGAGAAAACCCAAAATGAAATAAACTGTGACAAATGAAAAAATGAGTGTTGTTTCTACAAAATATTATGATATCATGTGATGTTTAAAATATAGGTAGAATTAAATATATGAAAACAATAGAATAAAAATTGGAGGTAGTAAATGAAATTAAAAATAGTCCACGGTTTTTGCATAATATGAGTAGTGGTAAAAGTACTATTTCATATGAGACTAAAAGAAAATCAAAGATATGTACAGATAACTAAGGTAACTAGAGGAAGGGAGGGGAGAGAGAGATCTCTGTGAGACAGGTACATTGATCAGTTGCCTCCCATATACCCCAGCCACAGCCTAGGTACGTACCCGGACCAGGAATTAAACCAGTGACCTTCTGTTGCACTGGATGACGTTCCAACCAACTGAGCCACACCAGCCAGGACAAGGGAGCTATTTTTAAACACATAATTCCTTATGATTGGGAAGCGTCTATTTCTCCTTTTAGATCTGTCAACTTTTGCGCTGTATATTTTGAGGCTATGTTATTACATGCATATAAATTTAAAATTATTCAGTCCTCTTGGTTGATTGAGCCTTTAATCACTGTAAAGTATCATCGATTTATCTTATGATATATCTCACATGATCACATCCATTGATGCAGAAAAAGCTTTGACAAAATTCAACACCTTCCACACCCATTCATGATAAAATGTCTTAGAAAAATAGAAGCAGAGGATAACTGTCTCCATTTAATAAGCAACATCTACCAAAAAAAGCCTACAATTAATATTATAGTTAATGGTAGAAAAATATAAACCTTTCCCCCTTAAGTTGACAGGGCAAGAATGTCTGCTCTCACCACTCTTGTTCAACATAGTGCTGGAAGCTATACACAGTGAAATAAGGCAAGAAAATGAAATAAAAGGCTTGTGGATTGTGAAACAATTTGATACTGCTAAGAAATGAAAACTTGGGCCAGTGCCAGCTGTGGTGAAGAGCTGGAGAGTTGGCCAAGCATATTATCAGGACTAGAACTATAGTAGGAGAATGACCGATCTGATAATATGATTTACTGAATGGGAAAAGCATCTGATTTCTTTGAACAAAAGGACCTTTATTTTATAGATCTGTTTTCACCAAAATGTTTAGCTATTTCCCTTAGACCACACTTACTTCCCTTGTTCAATATCCTTTAATTCTAGGTCTCAGGATATTTAGAAGTTTAAAAACCACCCCCTTCCGACTGCAAACTTGCCTTAATCGGTACCTTAAATATTAATGATAGTAAGACCAAGAGTTTACTATTTTACTATGATTTTTGTTCAATAAGTTTTAGCCATAAGAAAACGTCTTAGGAAATTCAAGTTAATTGAAATTCAGTGTAGTCTCCTGGAACAGTTAGGTTGAACGACTTAGGAGGACCAAATTCAAGTTCTTTAAAAGTGGCCTGGATGAATTCTATAACAAACAAAAATAAGAGCTAAAACAAAACAAAACCCAAACCTCTTAGTTCTGATATATGAAAGGAGATGTGTGTGTGCGTGGACATACATCCACACAGAATAAGAGGGTAGTTGAATTGAATATATTTGTTGTGCCTTTGTTGACCAAATCTAATTTTGGAATAATGCTATATTTGTTTTGCCATGGCTTTACAAGAATTTACGTGGGTCTCGCACTTTTTGCTCTTATGCTGTATCTGTGCATCTTAAGGTAAATGAGTTAAATAAGGCTTGATTCTCTAGCTCCAACCACAAATTCTACTTTTTTAAAAAATATATTTTTTTATTGATTTCAGAGGCGAGGGAGAGAGAGAGGGAGAGGGCGAGGGAGAGGGAGAGGGAGAGGGAGAGAGAGAGAGAAACATCAATGATGAGGGAGAATCATTGATCAGCTACCTCCTGCATGCCCCCTTCTGGGAGTCAGCCCACAACCCAAGCATGTGCCCTTGACGAGAATCAAACCTGGGACCCTTCAGTTCACAGGCCAGTGATCTATCCATTGAGCCAAACTGGCTAGGGCTACTTTTTTCTTAAGGATTTATTTTCCCAGACACCACACAAAAATCTTTGAAAACCTTTACCATTTCACTTATTACATCCTTTACCACTACTTAGCAGTATTTAAGTCTTGCAAGAATATTTGAGCTTCTTTTATAAATGCAAACATCAAGATTTGCTCACTGGAAAGTGCACTGTGCATTGTGGCTGTGGAGGGGTGTCAGGATCATGGCAGTACTCGCTCCTTTCTCCCTTTCTCCAGAGGGTCGCCTCTTTTGATTTTGGTCCTATTTGGAATTTACGGATGTACATTTTTCCTGTGCCTTTTTTAAAATGTTTTTTTTTTTACCTTGATTCTAGAGAGAGGGTGAGAGAGAAACATCAATGTGAAACATTGATTAGCTACCTCACATTAGCAACCGGGGATTGAACCCACAACCCGGGCATATGCCATGACTGGGAATCGAACTGGTGAGCTTTCAGTGCACAGGATGATGCTCAACTAACTGAGCCACACTGGCCAGGGTCTGTGACTTTTGAAAAAAATCTCTTGTCATTTTGTTGGCAGGAGGTAAAGTGGCAGGATAGCATAGTGTTGGGGGTTTTCCTCCAGGTACTACGAGTGACATTTCTACCATATAAATCTCAAACATGCAATCTAGTTGTGTTGGTTTCTCGGTGACTGAGAATGAATTGTGACCACTGGCCATGTTCTTTAGTTTTTATTTATGATGAGTTGACAAGCACCATCTACCACCTTTCTTCAGGTGGCTGTAAATTTCCTATTGTCTTGGGGGGAAATCACACTATATTCTGTTCCACTGTGCACCAGATATCAACAGGTACTGTGATGGGTAGAGAAGTGCCTATGTCTCTGTCCCCAAGAGGCTGGAAGGATACATACAGCTCTCTGCGAGCCTAGATATTACTATGGTTGAGGACAGGTGAGAGAGGAGGCTAGAGAGGAAAGTTGGGGGGTAGAAGGAAAAGGGTCATCTATTCCCAACCAAGACATTGAACTGACTTGACTCCTTCAGGAATCACAGCCAAGACAGAATCTTAAGCAGGGATCGAATTTGCTTTTGAGGGAGCTCACTTTGGCTGGAGCAAGAAGAGTTCCTCTGAGTTCACGGGCCCTTCTCCGCTAATATCTACATTTCCTTGTCTCTGTGTGTCTCGCTCCTCTTCCTCTGTCTTTCTCCGTGCATTTTCAGGTCTAGATCCCCTGCTCTTTATGTATTTATCTCCTTTTTTTCTCTTTCCCTTCAAGATGTCCTTCAACTGCTTCTATCATGTTTGTCCCCAAATAGGATTCCGATTCCATCTCCACAACTTTCTTTCTGTCTCCAGGACACCATCCCCAGCCGGGTCTGTGTCCTTCACAAGCAAGTAACTCAGGATTTCCTCTTGAACAGCAAGCTCTTTTGGGGTCTCACCAGGGCACAGACAAGACATTCGGGAGAAAGGAAACAAAGCTACTGGGCCCAGAGAAGATGAACCCCCAGGTTCTGCATGGAACCAATGAGCTAGGAATAGAACACTCTCCTCTCACGACATGGATGGGGCCACCGCCCTCCCAACCTCACCCAGAAAAGCCTAATGTCCAGTTGCTCATACCTCCCACCATCTGCTCCGAAATACTTCCTGGCACCTGCTCATCCTCCCCAGGGGCTGAACAACTGGGTAAGGGCGGAACAGCCCCTGCGCTGGGCTGAGCCTGGGACCCGGCTCCAGGACAGTTCTCTCCCCTGGGACGAGAAGGTCAAGCTGCTCTTCTAGACACGACCTCAGAGACGTGCAACAAGGGCCCTGGCCCTATTTATCACCACGGGCCTATAATTAGGTTTGTTAACATACAGTCGAGTGTAGTCTTGTTGACTAGGAACTTAATCACGTTACTATTGAGTTCCTGTACGCATTGCTCGGGGTGACTGTTTTACTCGTAGAGTTATAGCCAAGTCCAACGGGAGGAAATTAGCTTTGGACACAAGTTTGGAGGGGGGCTCTGTTTCCTCCTGACTTTGTCTCCCTCCCCCCCCCGACCCTTTCCATGTGAAAATATTTAGCAAACAGTGACAATGATGAAAAACAGTAGGAAACAAAATGTTCTACATTAGTATAAAACATGAAAAATGCAGCAAGGACCCTTAGCGGTACAACATGTGTTATGCTGGCTGGCAGTCCATTAGCTCTGATAGACGTTTCACTTACCTAAGTCAAATATAACAGTCTAGTGTTCATTAATATAAGAAGGGGCTGTGGAATCAGAGCTACCATCTGGCCGGGCCGACAGAATAATCTACAACTCATGATTAGGTCTAAGGAGTGGGGTTTCACTTTAATCTTTCTCATTGCTCGAAATTTCCATCTGCGCGGTTCGGCACATCATTTTTCTTCAAGACAAATGTGCTGTTTTTCATGTTCCAAAATTAGATCAGAAGAAAACGATTAATCATGTCACGGCCTGGGAAAGGAAACAAAGCTCCGATATTCTGCGCTCTCCCCTCCACCGGGCGGCCGCCCCTCCCGGGCCCTGGACGGCTGCAAGTTTCAATGTCCCCCCCCAACCTCCCCCCACCCCCGTGCCCCCCCTCTAGGTTTTCAGCTCAACTTTGGAAGCCACCACCGCCAGCCCAGAGGAGGGAGAGGGCGCCGGCGGGGCTCCCGGGAGAGTTTCGGGGACCCCTGGGACCCCAGCCGGGCGCGCCTCTGCCTCCCCCCGGAGCCCGGCCCGGCCCCTGGGGTGCTGGGCGCTGCCGCGCGCCCCGCTCCGGCCCCTCCCCGCCGCCTGTCTGTCAGCCGGCTCGCAAGTCATAACAAATCCCTGGCGCGGAGCTGAAGCTGAGCATTTGCCGGAGCGTCACGCGGATGATGAATGACCCGCAGGCCTTTGAAGTGCTCTGCCAGTTCAACTGGGTCCGCGGTGCTGACAGAGAAATATACACAACAGCGTAACCAATAATGAGAACATTAAACATTCCTGCGCCCTGACAGGCTGACAGAGAAAGCCGGGCCCGCATCCATCATCGCGCAGATAGAGCCTTGACAATCGGCCCCTCGCTGACACCCGCGGTCACCTTGCCCCGGCCCCCTCGCCGCGCCCCCCTCCCCCGCCCGCCCTGAGCGCCCTCTTCTTCCTCCGGGGGTTTTCCTCTTTCTTTCTCGCCTGGCTTGGCCACCCCTCCTCTCCACTCTCTCCCCGCTTCTCTCCTCCCCTGCTCCTGCTGCTCTGAGGTCAGGCGAGGTGTAGGCCACTTCCATTCTGCTAGGTGGCCGCTCCCAGAAACAGCGAGGCTGCTGCATCCAAGTGAGACCTGGGAAGTCTTTAAATTTATATTTTAGAAGGGGTCGCTTTTAACCAGATGCAAAAATAATGCAACGCGCCGGTGTGTGCAACCCCATTTAGAAATAGTAACAGTTACAGGGAGGCCCCCCACGAATCCCTTTCTCCTTCCTCTTCAGGGGTAAGATCTCTCTTCCTGTGTGACTTTGGCGAGGGACTCTTTTCTCAGGGCCAGCCTCTGCCTCTTTCTTTTCAACTGGGCTTATCTGACGGGATCTGATTTCTGATCTGTGTGAAAGGGGAAAAAACAGCAGAGAAACACAACGATCTTTTCCTCCAACAGGAAATGGACTCTGCCCAGATAAACCGCCTGAGATGGACCATCCCCCAGGCCCCAGGAGGTGCTGTGACCTCGTGGCCACCCTCTGGGTCCTCTAGGGCTCCCAGAGAACTTGGTTTGGCCCTGCTGGGGTGAGCCTCTACTCCGGCCTGGGGAAGCTGGGGTATGCCCCTTCCCCCCCTCCCCTGCCAGGCCCACTCCCCGCTGACCTGAAAGAGTAATGAAAGAGCGCTGGGCCTGCGGTGAGAAGCCAGGTTCTAGTTCTGCCAGGAGAACTTGGGTAAGTCCAGGATTTTCCTGGACCTCTATTTCTTCTGAGTAGAAGCCCTCACCTCCGAGCTCTTACAGGACTTTTTACTGTCTCCAGATACAAAGGGTTTTTCCCCCTCCTTTTATTCTTGGAGTTTCCATTGGTTTTATTTTTTTCATTCTTCGCTTGTGGGGGGAGAAGACATTCTTTGATTTTCCAAAAACGTCGTGAAAAATTCTCTACAACCTCCACATACATGTCCAGAGATGGTGAGCAGCCGAGTGGGAGGGGTCACTTTCCTGGGCACCTGAGGACCAAGGGTATGAGGATCTGGCAGAAACCGGAGGAGGAGAGAGGGAGCCATGTAGAAACCTACGTGAAGGGCTCATCTCTGAGAAAAGGCCCATCATGGACATGAGGCTTTAAAGGCATTTGCATCTCGTTTCAGGTGAGGGGATCGGGTACAAGAAGAGAGCATCTGCTGAGGCAATTTCTGCTCCATGTTCTCGAGTATCTTTTCCTTTCCTTCCTGCCCACCTGGAAAGGCCAGCTCCATGCCCACTCCCTCCAGGAGGCTTGCTCTGCTTGTCCTGACCCACAATGACCTTGCCCTCCTCCGAGAGCCTGTGACCCCTGGCCCAGATGAGCAGCTCGCCTGCCCAGCTAGACTCGAAGCTACTTGAGGACAGGGACAGTACCATGCTTTGCTTTTCTCTGGGTCATCTAGGATTAGCACGTCATCTTGTTCTGAGATGTCTGTCCGTCCCCCTTCTCTAAGAAACTGCTCCTACCAGGCCTGCTCCAGGCCTGCTCCGAGGCCATGTTTGTAATACAGAAATCTGCCTTTTGCCACAGCTGATTGATTGGTCCAGTAATGAATACCTATCCCTGCAACCAATCGGATTCCCTCTTCCTTAAACTCAGCCACAGGTGGCCTTGGGCTCCTGAAAGTAATGTTATGTTTGGGACTGAGGAGGACGGTTTCAATTCCTGACTTGTCCATTCCTGTCCCCTGAGGCCTGGCTGCACTCCATGACCGTGGACGCCTGTGAGGCAGGTGGCCACTGGAAAAGACACTCGACCCAGACCTGGCTAATTATTCTATCCTATCTTTCTCCCTATTAATATTAGTCCAGGGATAAGCATGTGGCCCATGTCGGACCAATCAGAGTCCTTCCCTGGGATTTTATATGTTGATTCTGAGCAAGAGACACTCTCCATTTCTTTTAGATTGAGAACTGTGAGGCTAGGACCCCAGCGCTTCTGGTGCCGTGGTTGCCACTGCCTGAAAGAAAACAACTTCCAGGAGCAAATGAGGTCGACCAGAGCAATGGATGGCAAGCCTGATGACTTCTTCAGGTTCCTGGATCTGGTCAAACCTGAAGCCCACTCTATCCTTGGCCTGAGCAACAGGTAGGCCAATTCATTCCTTTTCTTGCTTAAATGAGTGTTAGCTTTGTTTATGTCACTTGCAACCCAGAGGGACCTCATCCTGGTGCTAAGGGGACATGTCAATTTAGGGGGGTGACCCTAAGATCAATAAATGTTTTTTCTCTTTTTTTTTACATGTATGTACATAAGTAAGAATCCACTGAGACCCATAACAAGGAGGGCTGCAGCGAGCCTTTGCTGATCCTCTTCTCCCTGACAGCACTCCCTGTGACCTCTCCCCTCACGCAGGCGGTCAGTCAGTCCATTCTCGGGCCAGGCCCAAGTGACTTGCGTTTCTGAGTATGTCAGAAATGGAACTTTCCTATCCCCATGGTTTGTCCCGCCCCCCACCCTCACCCCCAAGCAAGAACGGTGCAGGCACACATTGAGTGGCAGTTCTCTCGGCCTTTGAATGAACCCATTTGGTCTTTCCCCCGCCAGCCGAAAGCCAGAGCTCAAGCTGACCCTGATCCACCAGGGACAAGGCCAAGGTCCATTCTTCAGATAACCCTTCATCTTTGAAGTCCTTCGTGGCCAACAGTGGACCTCTGGATATTCATTCTCGTTTTAATCCTGGTCCGATGGGAGGGTTCCTGGACAAGAACGGCATGGGAGAGACCAGGTACAGTAGCAGTTACAGTGAAAAGTGATTGCAGGTGCTTAGTTGGCTGCAAGCTTAAGATAAGCCAACCATGTATGAAGTGGCTGCTTTAAACGAAAAAAAAAAAAGAGCCATGTTGCATTGTTGGGTTAGAGTATCAAGTTCGAACGACGTTTTAAGAATTCTGAGAAACTGTACCAGGCAACGGCGATGAGCAGTAGGGCAACCTGGTCATTGAGGAGCAGGGGAGAGAGCTCAGGATTGAGAAGTGGCACCTTCCTCGACACTGAGCAGGTTGGCGCTTGCTTGTTCTCAGTCAAAGAGCTGTGGAAGCCCCGGGCACCGGCCAGACACGCAGTAGCACTCGTTGTCCAGTCCCCATTCACCAGGGGCAGAACCAGAGCCAGCGGGGAGGCCTTAGAGAGAAGCAGCTCTTATCACAACCTTAGAACTTCCTGACAATCCCAACTGTGCAGCACCTGGGATGCCCCTTTGTAAGGTAATGACCTCTACATGACTGCAGGCATTCAAACAGAGGCCAGATAATTAGCCCCATGGGATACTCAGAAAAAAAATTTCTAAATTGAGTGGACATTGGGCTCTTAGGACCCTTTTTTAATTTTTCATTTATGAGAGAGAGAGAGAGAGAGAGAGAGAGAGAGAGAGAGAGACTTGTTCTTCCACTTATTTATGCATTCAGTGGTTGATTCTTGTATGTGCCCTGACAGTGGATTGAACCTCCAACTTGGCATACTGGGGGTGACTGCTCTAACCAACTGAGCTACCCAGCCAGGGCCTAGGACCCTTTTTCAATTAAACGGATTTTATTCCCTCAGTTATTCCCTCTGTGAAGTGGGTGTGAGGCTCCCTATTTGCTACTGGCCCTCATCTTCCTAAATTTATGGGTGTGGCACGTAGATTTTCCAGAGATGTGGCTGGTTCAAGGGTATGGCTGGCCCTTGAACAGCATGGGTTTGTACTTATACACAGATTATTCTCAATAAATACATGCAGTACTGTCTATGTATTTTCTGTTATGATTTTCTTTTTTTAAATATATTTTTATTGATTTCAGAGAGGAAAGGAGAAGGAGAGAGAGATAGAAACATAAATGATGAGAGAGAATCATTGATCAGCTGCCTCCTGCATGCCCCCTAATGAGGATTGAGCTGGCAACCCAGGCATGTGCCCTTGACAAGAATCAAACCTGGGACCCTTCAGTCTGCAGGTCAACACTCTATCCACTGAGCCAAACCAGCTAGAGCTTTATGATTTTCTTAATAACATTTTCTTTTCTCTAACTTACTTTATTGTAAGAATACGTATATAATACATATAACATGCAAAATATGTGTTGATAGACTTTATGTTATTGATAAGGCTTCTAGTCAACAGTAGGCTATTAGCAGTTAAATTTTAGGGAAGTCTAAAGTTATACATGGATTTTCGACTGTGCAAGAGTTTGGCACCCCTAACCCCTACATCCCACACCCCACACACTCTTCTTACAATATAACCTTGCCTCCCCTCATGAAGAAGAAGCAGCTAATTCATTTCCCATTCAATCTGAGCTGGCCTGTGGCTGCTCCCATGAAGGGAAGGAGGCAGTGACACTCCCTGACTTCCAGGCCTGGTTAGAAGAGGCCACACAGCCTGGCCAGTGTGGTTCAGTGGTTGAATGTTGACACACTCACCAAGAGGTCACCGGTCCATTCTTGGTCAGAGCACATGCCACCGTTACAGGCTGATCCCCAGTGGGCGGCTGATCATTGTTGCTCTATCAACAATGTTTCTCTCTCTCTCTCTCTCTTTCTCTCTCTCTCAAAATCAACAAAAATATATGTTTTTTAAAAAGAAAGAAAGAAAGAAAGAAAGAAAGAAAGAAAGAAAGAAAGAAAGAAAGAAAGAAAGAAAGAAAGAAAAGGCCCACCGCTTCCGTCAGCTCTGGGGATGTCCTTAGAAGCCAATTGCATGCTGTGAGGAAGCCCAACATTGCCACACAGAGGGTTCACATGGCGGGGCCACGGAAGTATCTGACCCACAGCCCAACCAGGTTCCAGCTGACAGCCAGCAACGACCAGCAAACATGTAAATGAAGACTTTTCCAGATGATCCCCAGCCTTCGAGTGGGCCCAGCTGAGATCAGAGACACACCATTCTCACTGTGCCCTGTCCACATTCCTGAGCTGCAGAGTCTGTGACACAGCGAAATGGTTTGGGATGGTTTGTTATGCAACCTGAACAGTAGGGGCAAGAGGCCTGTGGGTGTGAGACAAGTGTCGGGCTGGGACCCATTGGTGACTCAGTTGTTCAGTGATCCCCTCCCCAACGTGGCCCTCTCTCCACTCAGTTTTTATCCAAACTTGAAACCCCGTCCTTGCCCCTCATTTAGACAGTCTTTGTCCCCCACTCCTGGCCTCAGAAATCCACTCTGTCCCACCAGATAGCAGTAACTATTAAGAGTGTGGAAGTCGAGTCCACAGGGAAGACCCACCCCACGGGGCCCTCCGCCCAGGCCCTCTTTTCAGAGCCTTAGAACAGCAAAGATAAGGAGAAAATACTTTTTCTCTGTGACTCTCACTTAGACCTCCACCCATGAATTCAAAATTTAAGTGAGTTCCCCCTCCTTTATTCTGACCCAGTTTCTTGTGGGCAGGTGTTCCACATTATCATGTCACTCCTTTACCCTGCGCTGTCCCAAGGCCCACCTGCAGGGTGCGTGGTGCAGGCTGCGGCTCTGCAGGCCAAGGGGTTGTCCATGACCAGTGACCAGCGAGGCAGGGAGGGCCCGTACATGGAAGGCAAGGTTCAGCTTTCGGCTGCCCCCTGCTCCCTGGGGCCTTTGGGAAGGAGACAGATTGGTTGATGCCACTGTTCAGCAACTGGCAGGTCCAGAGGTTTTCTATGATAAAGGCCCTGAACGTGGGGCCCAATGGCACAGGCCTCTCCTGCAGCCTTGCTCCCAACAGCATCTTGCAACTGAGGCCCAGGTGAAGGCACACTCCCTCTACTCTTTCCTCTTCTCACCTGCCCATGCCTGGGCTGGGAGCCCAACCTCAGCTGGAGCCACCCATTGGAACCTTGGCCAAATCACTGCAATAATCACTCCTGGCTCGTGGGAAGAAATAAAAAATAAAAAGATTACCCTCTAGCTCCAAACATGGCTGTGGCTCTCTTGAGATAAGTCTCCAAGGGGGCAGCAGCATCTGAGTCTGAACCAAGCGCCCCCGGGGCCTTGCTTGCACCTGTTGCAGGGGCTAGACTGTCAGGAGACGGTCTCCGCCTGCAGTGCAGTGAGCACCCTTGCTCAGCATAGCATCTCCCTTTTTCTGCAACACCAGGTCTGACCCCTCCCCGGACCCCATCTGCTCAGCACAGTGAGGTGTCCAGAGTTTAGCATGTGTCCTAACCTTGGACAATCAATTGCTTCCCAGGATTTTAAAACTAGACTCAGGAGGGGGAGAAACAAGATGGCGGCATAGGGTGGACACCGTAAATGCAGCTGTGAACAACTATTTCAGAAAAACCTCGAAAAGAACACACGGACACCACTCGCACCCACAGGACGGCTGGCTGAGTGAAAATCCTACAACTAGAGAAGAGTCTGAGACTCAGAGGAGCGGCAGAAGCAAAGTACAGAGGTACGGAGGCGCG
>PVJC01050559.1:0-11776 GCA_004026665.1 Murina feae | reverse complement strand
TTGGTGGCTGCCCAGGCCCTTTGCAGGGCATCAGGGAGCGGGAAAGCAAGGCTGCAGGGGCTGGGGTCCTGCTTGGCAGCTCCCCAGACCCCTTGGCGGCACCGGGAAGTGGGAAAGGAAGGCGGCAAGGGACGGGTGAGTGGGAAAGAGTTGGCGGCCTGCTTGGCGGCTTCCCAGGTCCCTTCCGAGGATCAGGGGGCAGGAAAAGGCTGGCCTGACCACGAGGCGGGGTTTTCCCTGCTTTCTGGTGGCTGGAGGAAGATGGGCAGTAGGCAAGCTTGGGAGGCAGGCCACACCCAGCCCTGGTCACAGCTCAAAAAAGAGAACAACATGCAGGGGAGGGCAAGCGTCTGAGAGATCATCATAGAGGGGGTGCCTGCTCCAAGCCTCCACGGTGTGCCTGGGGGCAGGTCCCCAGCAGGTAGACACACACAGGAGGACTGCTCCGAGCCTCAGATGCGGCTGGGGGCAGGTCCCCAGTGATGACACACACACATATACACACACACACACAAAAGGCGCCTGGCAGACTGGGGCCATCATAGGACATCCACTGAGGGGTCCCAGACTGTCAGAGGGCACAGACCGGGCTGAGGGACTCCCTCCACCCCGAGTGCACAAATTTTTGTGCACCGGGCCCCTAGTTTTTATTATAAATGCAAAGAAAAATTCCCCAAAAAGTCTTAGGAGCAAATTAACAGTTGCTAATGTTAGGGTAATAGCCCTGCAGCTGCAGCACTAGCTCTGGTTATTTATATATTCACATTGTAAGTAAATTATATTTATATTTAAATCTAGTATTTAATTAATCTTGAGCCAAGTTAAGATATTGTAAAAGCAATAGAGTCCCTGATATTGAAAACATAAAAGAAGAAAATGTATCTTTCACTTGCTTTGACAGCATTGACGTGGTGTGTTTGCTAGCCAGGAGTGAAATGGTTTGCTAATATGAATATTACTGGTAACTTCTTACATAGTATGACTGCTCTTCGGCACTTGATGCTGGTCTAGGCACTGGGTTCTTAGCCCGAGAGCTCAGTGAGGATACCAAGTCAATCATATATGACATTTAATCTTTGCTACTAATTTTTCTGAATGACCATAAAGGAATTACTTAACTACTGCATCTTTATACACATCTGTGCAGTAAGGAGAGCAGCTCATAACAGTGCCATAGGAATTAATTTGTGTAAACATTTGGAAGAAACCAGGTGCCTGATATGTATTTTATGTTTTTGCTTATAAAATTCACTTCAGCAGGATGATTTATTGGAAAGAACAAAAAAGATAATTTTTATCCATGCTGCTGAGTGGCCACATTACTCTGAGGAGCCTTGTTGCTCCATGCCCATAAGTTTCTCATTCCCATACCGCAAAGGCAGTGGTTCACAACTTGTGGTCTACAGCAGCTTCCAGCTGGGTCATGAGCTGAACCTTTCAATATTAATGTTTATTAATGTGTATATTTTCATTTCTGGCAGATATTAGTAGTTTAACTTATGACGTTTAATAAGAAACAGATTTCCCCTCATTAGTGTCCCAAGCTAGATAACCTTTACATTAAATAATTATATGTTGGTTTACAGGGTCTTTTGCCCTAACATAACCCTCAAACCTTTGGGAAGCAGCAACACTTTATCTAAATTAGTTTGCTTGAAATTTGGTTTAGAAAATGGTATGAAACATTGATCTTGAGGAAATGTGTTTAGTAGAACCTAAATACATTTTACAAATGTTGATAAAATTCAAGAACTGAGGACAGTGGTGCCTGGGGAGTGATAATAACTTTTCAAAACCAGAATTCCCTAATCTTTGTAGAAAGAAGCTATTTTTTAATATAATTAGTTTCTTGATAGTAACAATAACATATGTAGTTCTTTATGCTTAGAAAGTGCTTGTACAAAGATTACCATATTTGATCCTTAAAGCAATCCTGAATGCTAAGTGTGGCAAATATTGTTACTTTCATTTTATATATGAGATTCTGAGGTGGTAAGTGACGTGGCCAGCTACAGATAGACAGTTGGAAACCAAGTTGAGATGTAGATCCAGACATTTTGTCCCCCAATTCTGTGCTTTTCTCACTGTTCCATACTATTTAAAGCCTTGCAGAATACATGTATTTGAATCTACATAAATCATATGAAACAAGTAACTTTTATTAAGGTCCTGTAATATGCTAGATATTTCACTTACGGGATATCATTTCATTCTTAAGACAGTCCTAGAGATCATAACTTTTACCTTTTTTCCTGGGGTAAAGAACTGGGACTCAGAGATATTTCCTAAGATCACACAAATAAATAACAGGTCCAAATTCAGATTTAGGTTTCTTTGATTCCAAAGTTTATCTTGTTTCTACTAAGCATAATATCATTATTCCTTTCTCTAGTATGTGTCAAGCAAATAAACTGACTGATGATTTGCTAGTTTTTGGCCTGTGGAGTAACAGATGGAGAACTTTTTTCTGTTGTGTTCCTTTTTATTACAGGACTAGTGGCCTGTTGCATGAAGATTCACGCATTAGGCCTTTCTTCCCTGACTGCTGCACTGGTTTTCCTCAAGCACCCGGGACCCAGGCCTTTGGTCTGAGGCTTGGCTTCTCCGCTCCAGCTGCTCCCAGCCCCTCCTTCTTTCCCACCCCCTGCCCAGCTCCTCGAGCAGAGGCCAGGGCTGGTGGGAAGCTTGGCTTCCTCTGTTGCTGAGAGCAACCCAAGCCTCCTGCTTGCTCCTGCTCCATGGTCGCTGCCATCTTTAGTCGTCTTCAGTCTTCTCTCTGTGCCTGCGTATGCAAATTAACTGCCATCTTTATTGGGTTAATTTGCATAGTCGCTCTGATTGGCTGGTGGGCGCAGCAGAGTGACACCAATTTTCATGTTTCTCTTTTATTAGTGTAGATGGGTGAAATGAGTTTCCCAATGATTGATTTGGTCGTATCTTAATCAAGAGATTGGAATTAAAGATATGCTATTCTCTCAGTCTGTCTTTAGCTAAGTCATTCAACTTTTTTGGATGTATTTCCTTTTTACAAACAAATCAAACAAAATTTTGAAATTAATAGTCAAGATTTCTTACAGCTCTGAGATTCTACTTGTCTCAGGAGGATAGGGGCAGAAAAGATGGGGATTTGTTCACCTGTTTTAGGAATTTCTAGTTTTCAAAGTAAGATTCTCTGACCCAAGTATGTCTATAGATGACATTTGTTCACTGGAAAGCAATTTGATGGACCCACTTCTTGGAATTCTGTAACTACCTATAAGCAACTCCTATTTTACAGATGCTTTAATTGTTTTGGTAAGCAAGCGCAAAAACACATACATTGTTTTAGTATTGTGTGTAAAATATATAAGATTTTATTGCTCAGATTTGGAGAAAGCAGTTCTTCTTGGCAATTCCAGTGAATGAAAAGTTTAGATTTTTTTATCACCAAAATAAGATATGTTAAATATTACTTTCTCAGCACTTATGATTTCTTTTTGTCATCCTATATAACCCTAACAGCACAATGACTGGGAATGACTGATTACTATGACACACATTGACCACCAGGGGGCAGACGCTCAATGCAGGAGCTGCCCTATGGTGATCAGTGCGTTCCCACAGGGGGAGTTCTGTTCAGCCACAAGCCAGGCTGACAGCTGCCAGCACAGCGGTGGTGGCGGGAGCCTCTCCTGCCTCCTCAGCAGTGCTAAGGA
This sequence comes from Murina feae, assembly GCA_004026665.1. Lineage (NCBI taxonomy): Eukaryota > Metazoa > Chordata > Mammalia > Chiroptera > Vespertilionidae > Murina > Murina feae. The sequence goes on along the minus strand of PVJC01050559.1, from coordinate 8,081 downwards.
TGTCCGACTGCAACTTAGGCCTGCTCACTCCTGGCAAGTGGACATCCCCCGAGGGCTCCTGCGCTGCCAGAGGGATGTCTGACTGCTAACTTAGACCCGATACCCTCCCCCCTCCCCCCCCCCCCCTGTAGCGGGCCTAAGCCGGCAGGTAGACATCCCCTGAGGACAGACAACGAGAGGGCACAGGCCTAGCTAAGGAACCCCTCCGAGTGCACAAATTTTTGTGCACCAGGCCTCTATTTTTATAATAAAGTTTAGTAATTAAGGTGAACTATATATCTAGTTCTATTTAATTAGATTTTGACTTGGTTATAACAACTTAGTCTGTTCTTTTACCCTACATCTCAAATAAAAGAAGACTCATATAGTATATTTAAACTAGTACTTAAAGTTTCTGTCAAAGGTCCCCTAGGTTGTTATTTGAAGTTGTAAAGATATTTCATTAAGTATTATGTAATAATTTTCTTCTTTTATGTCATAAGGTCACAAATTGAAAATTACACCTCACAAATTTTATAATTCAAGATATATTTATTTGAAATGACGGTAAAATTTAAATTTTATTAGCTTCTGTGTGTGTTCTGATGTTTTAGAGCCATCTGACAGAAATTCGTAAATAGACTTCCTTAAAAATTATTAGTATCTGCCTTCCAAAAAATTTTGAACCTGGGGACAATTTTCTCCTGGAATTTATGCTATTAAAGTTTCTTTACTTTCAGCTATTGGTATTGTATGCAGCTTGTGAAAGGCAGTAAAAGCCAGACAACTTGGTGGTTGTGAGACTAAATGTGGGTCCTAAGTAAACCTCAGATTTTCTTCTTAGAATGATTCATTTTTCATATATCTGTTATGATTTATTCCAGTAATGATTGATTGGATTGTAAGGAGTTTGTAATTAAATAATGACTTGATTAGGTTGTAGGGAAGTCAGACTATCATATTTTAATCTCCCCCCTTTGCAGTGCAAAGTATAAATGCTTAGAAATAAGCCACCTAACAAAATTTTACTTTAGTTTATTATCATTTTTTTCTCTTCTCACTCCCACAACACATTAGAAATGGCATTTACCAAAAACACATTTACAATTAGATGGTTCAACACAGAGTAAAAGATCATTAGGCATGTAAAGGAAATGGGAAGAGCACTGAGTGTGTGTGAATGTGCACATGTGCCTTCATCAGTTCTTTTATTCGTCATTTATGGGACACGTACACACAACCAGGCACTCTGTAAGATGTTAGAAACAGAACAACAGGTGTGCTTTAATATATGACAAAGATATGTGGAAAATGCTATAGGGACACAGAAGATGAGCATCTGAAAATCAAAATAACCAGTATAGGTGGTGATGCGGGCTAAGTCTAGAAGAGTAACTAGTGGTAGATAGCTAGGTAGGGGGAGAAGGTAAGACTTTCCAGGTAGAAGGAACAGTTTATACAGAGGCATGGGAGTGGATTAGAGAATTGCAGGTAATTCCAGTAAAGCTTCAACTAAGGATACATTTGAGTTAAGGTTCATAGGAGAGTCCCGAGAGGTAAAGAACGACCTAATTATAAAGGAAGTTTATGCTGAAAGGTTTGAAGATGTTGAAATAACTTAAGAAAATTTTCAAAGACAAAAAATGGAGAGGACTGTCTTGATGACCACAATATAAAATGGAAATTAGATATATATTTTAGGAAGTTCTCTTTGAGGAGTTGAGGATAGAGAATTGTCATTGAGGAAAGTATTATAGTAATCTAAGCAATGCATAATTAAAATCTAAACAGATTGGAAATGTAAAGGGAGGAGAGAGTGTATAGGTTCAAAAGGTATTTAGATGGTAGACTCTACTATTAATGGCTTAGTAGATTTGAGGAGAGAGGAAGAGAGAGGTTTTAGGATAGTTTCTAATTTCTGGTTTGAACACAACTATTCACCCAAGACAAATACTGGAGGAGAAGCAGATGTTGGGGTAAAGAGAGAAAAGGGAAGAGTTAAGACTTTGTGAGGAAGAAAGTAATATGAGATGTGATGAGAAGGAATTTAAAATGAAGAGGATTGACTTTACTTTTAAAAATATCTTAATTGTTGAAAGTGTTACATAGGTTCTCTTCCCCCCCGCAACCCCCATTAACCTCTTCCAGCCGCTCTTGTCCAATAATTGACTTTTCTATTGAATAGGAGGAGAAGGCTAAGAAAATGGCATAGGTACAGGTGAGTTTACATATTAGGTAGTGAGTAGGACTGTAAAAGAATCCTATTGTGTCAGGGTAATATGAGGTAAGATAATTATGTATTGGATTTAGGGAAGGTTCAAGGAGTTGGAGTAATGTATGGAGTAGTCATCTCCAAGAGTGGGAAAGCAAATTCATGAGGAAATTGTAGAATTGCTGAACAGTGGGCCTATTTGTGCTGTGTGGTTATTATTTTTAAAGTAAAATCAGTCAGGCCAGTTATATAATTTTCTCTGCCCACTTGGAGCTTCATGGGGGAAGGTTGAGATGCAATTATTGAATATAAGTGAAATTATCCTCATTTTATAGATGAGGAAAATGAAGTTCAGAGAAGTAGAGACTTATCCACAGTTCTTAAAGTAGCACAGGTAGAATTTTAACCCAGATCCTTCCGATTTCTTAAGTTGATGGACTTTTCATACAGTTCACTCCCTCCCACAGAATCTGCCTATTGTATTTAAGCACTAAAATTAGCTCTGACCTTCATGGCTGTTGAGCCAATTGTGTAGAGTTATGAAAAGTATCATTTGCTTCTCATTGCCTGTTATAAGGAAGTATATCAGTTCTTTAGGGAGAAAAAAGTCTTCTCTTGGCACTAAATTCTGAGAGGAATTTAGCATGAAGTTTCTTATGTGCTAGATATTAAATATCATAATGAAATACAGTCAATTGCAATTTTGCAAAAGTTACAGCAAGAAATATCTATTAACCCTTGAGAAAGGCAACATCATAAATCATAGTACAAAATAGGCATTTCTGCAGGGAGGGAAATGAAAATAGTTGAAGTATATTGCTTTTTGGTCATCTGACTTAATGTAGAAAACCCAGAAGAATGACAGTTTATTGGTTTTAACTATAATTTTTGACAGGCGCTGGCCATTGGCCAGTGTGAGACCAATCTCTCTGGTGAGAGAGAGGCTCAAGAGTCTGTGTTTTGTTTTATTGATGGGAGCAAAATTCATATTTGCTAGCTTTAGCTTTACTGGAAACAGCATTGATGTTGGTTATTAAAATTGCCTGACTTGAGTTCTTGCTAAACAGGGTTTATCTTAGAGTGGAACATTGTTGTATGCAGGGCCACACATTTCAGAAAGCAGTTTTGGAACATTGTAAAAGCATGTGCATTTGCTTTCCCTCCTCCTCAATGACCCAGTCATTGATAAGACAGTAAAGAAATGTGCATGTAGAGTAAATCTATGGTGATGGTGAAAATAAAAGAAGGTGCCATCAGAATAGCAAAGATTTTGACATAGTTTCAAAGACACAAAGTAGATAGAATTGCATGATGAATAAACTGGAGTAGAGAGAAACTGCAGCCTAGAGCACAAATGGGAAATGCTGCAGTGGGAGTTTCTGATAGAGCTCTCAGAGACCTCAACTTGGAATTGAGGAGGCATGGTGGAGCAGTAATTAGGGAAGCTGGGCCTACTGCCCCATTCTCTTTCCTTTAGGAATTTAGACTAACTTCCTGTAACATTTGCTCCAATTGCTTTCTAAACATAATGGATTCTTGACCTGGTTAGGTCCCATGGTATGAATGTTTGGCGTCGAAAGGTGGAGCAGAGCCTAATTCTATACTTTTACAATCCACCCAGAGGGAAAACATGAAAGGCAGCTCTACTTAGGACTGAAATACCCTAAATTTATACAATCCTAAAGTCAAGTTCTCTTATTTGACAGTTGTAATGATTTAAAGTAAAGGTACTACCTTCTCTCAACGTATGTACTCTGAAAGAAAGCCTAATTGTCTATAGGACCTGCCTGCTTACACTGAGCTGGCACTCAGGGGTAAAGCCTTTTATATAAATAAATCTTTATAGTGTCAAAGAAAACCTACACTAATTACATATGCTAAGCAATCTAATCATGTGTTAATAGGTTTGAAGGAAAAAATAAGGGTCGTCATATATTTGAGGAAAACAGTATGAAGGAGATCAAATTGAACAAACAGAATAGCTGACCCAAAAGAAAATATAAAGAACAAAGAAGAGTTTTAAAAGCCTCAAATTAACATCCTCAGATTTGATTTCCAGCTTCTGCATAAGATTTAGAAAGATGGCCCTAACCAGTTTGGCTCAGTGGATAGAGAGTCGGCCTGTGGACTCAAGGGTCCCGGGTTCGATTCTGGTCAAGAGCATGTGCCTTGGTTGTGGGCACGTCCCTAGTGGGAGGTGTGCAGGAGGCAGCTGATTGATGTTTCTCTCTCATCGATGTTTTTAGCTCTCTGTCCTTCTCCTTTCCTCTCTATAAAAAATATATTAAAAATAAAAAGATGTAGAGAGATGGGAGGCACTTCTCGTCCACCCTAACAACAGGTGAAAGCTAAATGTGCAAAATTACTACTCTTCTTGAATCTATCAGAGAATCAAGATTGCTAGGCAACCAAGTTACCTGATAGGTAAGTAAAGACCAGCATCTTTAAGGAGAGGCAGATGTGAGGACTGACTCACCTCTGGTAGAGCATGGGAGGAAGTTGGGGTCACCATATAGAAGGTAAAATAATTCACCTACAGTTCTTAACAAATTGCTGATCACTGTTGTGGGCTGCTATGATACTATAGCAGATATAAGGCAATTCGCACCTGCTCACAGTTTATTCTGCATGGACTTAACTCAGATGTTCACAAGAAAGTTTGGAGGCAGGGCAGAAAATCATGGAAAGTCTCCCTTGGTGGTGTAGGTCTAGAGGAGAAGTGGATGTTGTTGTAAGAAAGTCATACCCTTCTTCCTTAAGAACAAAGGCATTGAGCCTCTGGGGAAGAGCCTGCAAATCCTGTAGTCTCCAGGGTATAGGTGAAAACCTATTGTGACTGGAGGAAGAAAAAGGAAAAATGACTGGCCTTGGGGAATGGGGCAGGAAACTGTGTTAGATCTAGACAGTTAGAAATCTCTTGTCCATAGCGGAAGGAGAGTATTACTGAGAAAGCCCTACCTTGATAACACAGGGAGACAGGGTTAAGCCTGGCTTAATCAGGACCCAACTCTCGACCCAACTTCCCAGCTAGGCTAAAAAGCACAAAATAATAAGCTATAGTAGTTAACCACTTGAGGAGAGGCAAGAGCATAATGAGACACCCTTACTTAAGTACAGGGAATACCTAAATCTGATGATAGAACAGCATCATTGGAAAAAAACATGCAGCACACCATCCCCTCCATCACCACCTCCTCAAAAAGAAAAGTTAGAGAAAATTTGAAGGTTGTGATACACTGAAGGTAACCATGGCAGCAACAAAACCCAAATACAGCTCAGTACCAGACTTTATTGACTTAACCCCCAAATTAAAAGTAGAAGAAGCATACCATTTTCTTTGTTGCTCTGCAATTGGTGTTCAGGATTCAATCAAAGGTTTTAAGACAAGAAAAGCAAAACAAAAACCCATCACCATCACCACCAACACCACCATCACCACTAACAAAACGTCAAGAGAAGAAATTAACAGAAAGAGACTCAGAAATGACTCAGATGTTGGGACTATCAGAGAGGGAATTTAAAATGACTATGATTAATGTGCTTCAGGCTTTTGTGGAAAGGTGGATAACATATACAAACATATGGTAAGTTTCAGCTGAGAGATGGAAACTATAAGAAACAGTCTAATGGACATGCTATAAATAAAAACACACAGTACCAAAGATAAAAAATGTTTTTGACAGACTCATCAGTAGATGATACAACGGAGGAAAGAATCATTGAACTTGAAGATAGGTCATAGAAATTACCCAGACTGAAGCTCAAAGAGACTCCTTCAGATAAAACTAAGATAATTCATTATCAGAAAAGAAGACAAATGTAAAACTTTAGCCAAAAAAAAAAAAATGCCCTAACCAGTTTGGCTCAGTGGATAGTGTGTCGGCCTGTGGACCGAGAGGTCCAGGTTCGATTCCGGTCAAGGTCATGTGCCTTGGTTGCGGGCACATCCCCAGTAAGAGGTATGCAGGAGGCAGCTGATCGATGTTTTTCTTTCATCAATGTTTCTAGCTCTCTGTCCCTCTCCCTCTCTGTAAAAAAAAAAAAAAATCAATAAAATATATTTAAAAATATAATTCATTATTGGCACTCTCACACCCCAGAAATGTTAAAGGAATATGATACCAGGCAAAGACATGGCTTTACATAAAAACTGGAGATTTCTGGAAATGGTTGAAATGAAGATATTATAAATGCATTTTTTTCTGATTTTTCATTGCTCTGAAAGACAATTGATTTTTTAAAAAACATACAAATAGCAATGTTTTGGAGTTTATAACATGAATAAAGTAAGATATATGAAGAATTTGAACAGTGGGGAAGGTAAGAATTAGGAGTGTACTATTTTGGGGTTTTTACACTGTACATGAATGGTATAATATTATTTGAAGGTAGACTTTATTAAAATTCTATGTTGTAAACTCTGGTGCAACTACAAAAAAAAAAAAATCAAAATAGAGGTAAGAATAAGCCAAAAGGAACAAAGAGGGAATCATTAAAAAAGAAAAGAAAAAAAAAAAAAGACTCAATCCAAAAGCATAAAAAAAAATCAGGATAAAGGAACAAAGAATAGATGGAATATATAGAAAATAACTTGCAAAAATGGTAAACTTTAAACATATCAGTGATTACAATAAGTGTAAATGGTCTAAATACTGCAATTAAAAATTAGAGATTTAGATTTTATATCAAAAAAGGCCAAACTAAATGCTATCTGCAAGAAAACTACTTTTAATATAAAGACATAGAGTAAAGGTAAAATGTTGAAAAAGTATGCCATGCAAATACTAATCAAAAGAAGGCTGGAGTGGCTATATATGGAGTGGGGCAAAAGTAGTTTCACAGTTGTGAGTATATGAAACACAGTTTATTCTTTAAAAAATACTTTTTTAAATTGATTTCAGAGAATAAGGGAGAGAAAGAAAGAGAAACATCAATTATGAGAGAGAATCATTGATTGCTTCCTGCACACCCCCCCCCCCCCGCCCCATTGAGGATCAAGCCCACAACCTGGGCATATGCCCTGACTGGGAATTGAAGTGTAATGTCCTGGTTCATAGGTCAATGCTCAACCACTATGCCACACCATTCAGGCCACAGTTTATTCTTGTGTTATTATTTATTGTGTTATTTTTCCATAAGAACAACTGTAAACCTACTTTTGCACCATCAGATATAGTAGACTTCTGAATAAAGAGTATTGATTGGAGTGTCACTTGTACACCAAAAGGTTTGGGATTGTTCCTTAGTCAGAGCACATATGGGAGGCAATTAATTGATGTTTCTCTCACATTGATGTTTCTATGTGTCTCTCACCCTTCCTCTCTCTAAAACAAATCCTTGGGTAAAGATTTTTTAAAAGTACCACCTAGAGTAAAGACAGGTAGTTGGTTGGAGCGTATTCCATATACCATTGCAAAAAGTTGCAAGTTCGATTTCTGGTCAGGACACATACCTAGGTTGAGGTTCGACCCCCAGTTGAGGTGCGTGAGGGAGGCACCCAATTGATGTTTCTCTCTCACATTGATGTTTCTCTCTCATCAGTAAAAACATGTCCTCAAGGTGAGGATTAAAAACAAAATCACACTGGTGAAAAGGTCACTTCATGAAAAGGCATAACAATTCTAAATATGTATGAATATAACAAAAGAGCCTCTCTTCTTCCTCCTTCCCCCCTCACTCTCTCTCTTTCTTTCTCTCTCTCTCTCTCTCTCTCTCTCTCTCTCTCTCTCTCTCTCTTTCTCTCTCTTTCTCTCTCTCTTTCTCTCTTTCTCTCTCTCTCTTGCTCGCTCTCTCTCGCTCTCTCTCGCTTCCCCTCTTTCTCCATATGTCTGTGTGTGTCTCTCTGTGTAAAACTAATAGAACAGAAAGGAGAAATAGACAATTCCACAGT
>PVJC01050558.1:0-11764 GCA_004026665.1 Murina feae | reverse complement strand
GGGCTGATCAGCAGTCCCCACAGAGGCCCAAAGAGGTGCAGCTGCTGGCAAAGCCTGGAGAGAAAGAGAGAGGCAATGGCTGATCAATAGCTGCCATGGAGGCTGCAGATCAGACAGTGCCTCTCTGTCTGGGCCTCTCTCCGGGCCTGATCCTCAGCCCACTCGGTAGTCAGTGCTGGGTCACCACGGCAGCCCAGCACTGACTGCAGGACTGACTTCCAGTGTTTGGTGGAGCCTTTGTTCAGTCGCTATGGACCCTGGGTTTTTATATATTAGGATTATATCTAAGCTATTGGAGTGCTAATGTATTTCTTGCTTTTAACTCAGAAATTGTCTTAAGTATGTTAATATGGCCTTCGATATCTTGTTTTAAACTTAATATTTTATTTTATTAAGAGTGGTTTATTTAGAACAGTATTCCCAAATAGGGAAATGAAGAGAGAAGCTCAGTGAGCATTAGCAATAATGCGGACTTGATGGAATCTAAGTTAGTGAGGGTGGGTGGCTGCTGAGAAGTCTGTGTGTCTCAAACTAAGTGTCCCCTGAAAGTGGACCCTGGAACAAGCCTCCAAGTACAACAGGTTATGTGGGAGGTGACTGAGAGTGGGGAGATCACACAGAAGGGAGGAGAAGCAGTGCAGTTTGTGTTAATGAGGCAGGTACACCAGAGCTCAGTTCCAACAGGGCACTGCAGAGAGGGCACAGAGCGTGCCTCAGCACTGTCCCAGGAGGGAGGGAGCCAGGCTACTTGCCCACCCATTCCTGACTTCTTGATGGAGCTTCTCCTAGTATATAACCTTCCTACCCATTGGAGGGTCTAGGTAGAATCCCAAGCGAATGCTATCAGGCAGAGATACAGAAATCCAAGAGCTCCCACCAGAACTGACACAAAGTTACTTCCCAGGTGGGCTGCAAGGACGTACGTGGGGTACAGACAGTATCTCCAACCCCAGTGAGGCTTGGGAACTCAGGTACCCTCGAGCCCTCCTGAAGGGGAATAGCAGCTGCAGAAGGCTGTAGTCATCAGGTAGCCAATCCCAAGAGGCTAGCTTCTGCCAGCATCTGCACCAGACAATGCAAAGAGGAGAGGAAGAAGCAAAACACCTACTGAGAAGTGAGGCTACTAGAAACAGATAGGAAGACCCTCATCCCTGAGGCTGGCGCAGTCCTCCTGTACTCCTGAGCTGCTACACTCCCTCCGACCTTTCCTCTGTGACAACCTGACTCAACTCTGTGCCTGAGAATCACATGGTCAACATTTTGCAAAGAAAGGAAGTTTTGATGAGATTCTTTTTTTAATCCTCACCCAAGGATATTATTTTATTGATTTATTTTACTTTTATTTTTTTTTTAGAGAGAGAGGGAGAGAGAAACATTAATGTGAGAGAAATATTGATTGGCTGTCTCCCAAATGCACACCTACTGGGAATCAAACCCTCAACCTTTTGGTGTATGGGACACTTCGTATGGGACACTTCAAACAACTGAACACCCCAGCCAGAAACTAACACAAGGCCCACTCCATTGCTGGCTTGAGAAGGGATGTTCATGGGTGAGTGAGCACTAGCTGTTAGGAGCTGTCACTTTTAATTATTTCAGTCACAAACTCAATACAGAGCTTTAGACAAAAATATACAACACTGCACCCATTACAAATACCCCTCTTTCCATTCAAGACTGAAAATCTGAGTTCAGTTGACTGCCAGTGACCTCAGAGGTAGAGCTGAACACCAGCCCCAGACAAGATGCCAGGGGCAGGCTTGGCTTGACAGCACCTTTGGGCAAAGCTCTGCTCCCAGCTAGGTGCTGAGTCACCTGCATGGGAAGTGCCAAGCAGTTGAGAGGTTTTGAATTTGGAAAGAATAACAGAGCCTGGTGAAACCACCTGGGACCCAAACCACCAGAGATTCAAAGATTCAACGAGGTGGAGAGGTGGGTTTTGGTTCTAGGTTCCACTTGCAAACATGCACAGGGCATGCTTGGCCTCATGGCTGTGCTCCCTAGCACAGCCCAGGTTCATTTCACTCACTTCACCTTCCTACCTGTCCTGCTCTCAGCTCACCTGGTTTTTCTAGAAATATCCATGGCACACCCAATATGCCATTCCATGTGTTCTGAACAAAAGTGATAGAGAAGCACCCCTTAGCAGCTGTATTGTAGAAAATACTGCCCCAACTCTGTCTTGTTAAACCAGTAGAGCAGGAGTAAGTGCCATCTAACTGCCTGGTGTCCACATTAATACAGACCATGCCAATGCTTCTGTCTCATTCATCCTGTGTTCGTGGGCTTTTCCAGGTAACACAGGTCAGCTTCACATCAGCCCCCAAAATCTCTAACCATGTGAACTCTTTGGGTTGGTAGCATAGGTTTCATTATCTATTAGTTATTTTAGCTTAATGTATTTTATTGTACTGGAGATTCACTGTTGTTAAAATATTAGGTTCCAAGTTTTAGAGGTTTTACCAAGAGAACTTTGTAGCATATTTCTTCAAAAAAGACCTCTTGATAGCAACAGGTGAGAAGTTTGTCACAGGAAATCATAATATTTGTGTGGTGTCATGAGCAAAATCAATCTTGCTTATTATATAATGGTTTCGCTATTCTTAAGACTAATCTTAAAAGCAGGCATACTTGGCACTCCATGTTATCTTTCTTTTCAAAGACAGATTAAGAAGAGTGTTGGCTCACGTCTTTAGTCTCTAAGGGGAAGCCGTGACAATGAGCATAACTTTCTCATCTGAATATCAAACCTGCACAGCTGTGAGGCAGCAAAGCCCTCATGAGAAAAGTAAATGCTAAGAGTTTCTCCACCTGACTCTCACTATATTAAAACCATATGTAATTCTTCATTGTGCAGCCCATAGAGTGAACGCACATGGACTTTAGAGCTACCTGAACTCTGGCCCTGGCAATGAGAGTGGTTACCTAACTGGGTACAAAAAATTACCTAACTGTACAAAAAATTAAGCTGTCCTGTGTAGGTTTGGGCTCAGTAAGGAGCTTGTGACTTTTCCTAGGGGCAGAGTTTAAAAACAGGCAAATTGGTTGGTAGAGGTGACAGAAAGGTGACCATGTTTTACTAACAAACAGAGTATCATTACATCTCCCGGCCCTGAGAGCAGGTACTTTGATTTGAAAGGTTTGGCTCTGAACTTTGGTCAGCATCAGATTTCACCATAATGCCATGTCCAAGTCACTGGGTTTTAATTTATTTTTTGTTTTTTAAAAAATATATTTTTATTGATTTCAGAGGAAGTGTAGGGGGGGAGAGAGAGAGAGAGAGACATCAATGATGAGAGAGAATCATTGACCACCTGCCTCCTACACACACCCTACTGGGGATTGAGCCTGCAACCTGGACATGTATCCTGATCGGGAATTGAACTGTGACCTCCTGGTTCATGAGTCAACACTCAACCCCTGAGCCATGACAGCTGGGCCAAGTTACTGTTTGATGATGGGGAAACCAAGAAGCACGAGAGGCCTCTGCTGACCTTCACGGGACTGCGCAAAGCCCAGGTTTTGCTTTGTTTGGCTTATGAAGCTGTTGTTCCTGCTGGGGACGAGCTCTCAACCCAGCAAGGCCAGGGTAGCAGATGGGTGAACAGGCACGAGGCCCTGTTCACTCCAAGCACACTCATCCTACCTTTCCCTGCGCTGCAGCTGCTCTGCCAGGAAAGGAGAGCAGTTGGAATAAAGGAGGAAACGGGCATCTTTGGCACAGGAATGGCATATATGCAAACTGACTTTCGATTCCTCTTCCCCCAAAGAAGCATATGACTGGTAGGTGGTGAAAGGTGACAGGTTATTCTAAGTAGCTATGGCTTCATGTTTACTCTGCAGCTTATGGAGCAAGATGAGCAGGAAAAACCAACAGTGTAAACCATTCATAGCCTAACCTGGAAAGCCTTCTTTCAGCCCGCAGCACAGGTATTGCTGGCTTACCTGGCCACACCCAAACCCCTTCTGGCTATTCCCAAATAGTCACGTAAAGGGGAAAAACTCAAACACCTGTGTGCAGCTTGAGTCCTCTTCATCCATTCTCAACACATGTGCAAAGGCACTCATTCCCCTCATGCTGATGTTAGGATGAGGAACCATCCACGTCAGGGGCAGCCACTCCCCCGCAAAGACAGCTTTCCATCCTTACACCCCCAGAGCCTATGGATGTCCCCACAGGAAGCGGGGTTCCTGAGCGGTAACTCTCCTCCACTGGCTGATCTTGGCCCCACTTCAGCTGGGCCAGAAGTGACCAGAAAGGTCTTTCTTTTGGGTTTCTCTCACTGAGGGGCAGATGACTCTCTCATACAATGGCATTTGCTTATGAGAAGACACCGACACAAACTGCAAATGGAAATGTGTAAATGGAGCTTGAGATGGGCAAGAATGAATCAATAGTTTAGCTTCAGCAGAACAATCTATACTAGGCATCCTGTCAGCCCAACTCTGCCCAATGCTGTTACTGGTTCCCTGTGTGTCTCCATGTCCTCTGACACACACAGGACCTGAGGCCTACGGCCACCAAGAGTCTGCCTCCTTGAGTGCCTACAGCCCTACTCCAACTAGGTGAGGGTATGCTTATCACTTGTACTGGTTCCCAGTCTGCTTATTTTACCCACATCTATAATTTCAATTACACTATTTTATTAAGTATGACACAACTTGAAAAAAATGTTTGTGCAAAAGGAGAGATGTTCCTATACACATGGCAAAGGCTAAGTTGGACGCTTTTGAAAGCTCTGCTAAAGGGGCTGTTAGGTGGGTGGGAACAGTACAGGTAGAAAATGCTGAAACTCTAGGGATGCCAGAAGCCTCTCTCAGTTCTCATTCTACTTTGAAGTAAGGGAAATTTAAAATGGTGCCTTAGTGATGCAATCAGTGGGCCCACACTCAGAGAAAAGCTCTTGAAGAATGAATGAACACTTGAATGATTTAAAATAAGTGAAAATAAAATGATGACATTTCACTTTCCTGGACTTTGTGTCATCTATCATCCAAACATCTGAAATAGGGAGAGGAGACAGCTGCCTGAAATCATAAAGGAAAGTAGGGAAGTTCTGTGAGCATTTGGAATGAGCTTTTATAAAGAGGTCATGCAGCGCACCCGCCATCTTCTGCCTGCGCGACTCGGCAGGGCACGCTAGTGAAGGCCTCCTGTGTGGTCCAGGAGAGCCCTGTAAACCGAGGCTGCACAGGTGAAGAGACGCATGATTAGAATTTACCTTGGTGAGGAGACCATCACAGGGAGAGAAACAAAGGAGTTTTGGGATCCAGGTAAACTTGAAAAATACCAGAACCCAGCCAAGAAAGGGCATACGGTTCCATAGCAATGATTGTGAAAAACAAATCTTCTCCGTGATTTCCCTACAATCATTGCTTTCTGTAACATGGAAACTTCAGCCAGAAACATGGAGTTGCTCTAAATCGTATCTTCCGGAAATTCTGCACATTCCTCAGTGCCCAGGGGTAAATCAGTCACCAAGCTCACAATGAGAGAGACACTGTTTCTAGTGATTGCTAGGCCTGTGTAGCGAGTCTGGAATGCTGAAATAAACACTGTTTTCCCAAGAGGAAAGTGTCACTTGGAGCCCCCCAAATCAACAGGTTTTAGTTTAAAAAAAGGCTTTTAGGTACTGGGTTACTGCCATGTAAACTTAGCAACTTGTTAGAGTGTACAGACTCAGATCTGAGGCGTGTTTGCTGAAGTCACAAGATACTGTGGCTTGGCAGAGATAAAGAGTAATTTAGCAGAAATTAATCAAACTCACAGAACTACCCTGACCTTTGGCCAAGCAGCCCGCCCTGCCCTCCATCTGTTTGCTACTGATAACCCTGTGCCCTCCCTGGCTCTCGCTCTTCTGGACGGACTCCCAGACGGAAGCACTCACTGAGCCTCCACAGGGCTTCACTAGCCGACAGCATCTGTCACACAGAGTACCAGAGCTCTGTCAGATAACATCTTTGTCAGCCTACCGCTGAGAAAGCACTGGAGTCTAAAGGCATGTGGGCTCCGATATAAGGGAAGTCAGAGTAGCCTCCTGCCTACAGCTGTTCAAATACACTCACTGTCCTTAAAGGCTGAGCAGCAGTTTGCTGAGCGCGTGGGGCACTGCAGTGGACTTGGTGGCAAGAGTGATGTCTAAGTGGTGTTTTAGTAAAAATAACCTGATGATAATGGGAGTAAGACATAGAGATGGGAGGTGAGAAAGCAGCTAAGGGACTTTGGTCATTGATTCGTTTATTCAGTTATTCAGTCAACCAACACCTGCTATGTCCCAGGAATTGGACAAGGCTTTAAGCAATGTTATTTCCAGAGCTCCCTCATGGCTCCAAGAATATTAAAACACACCAGCAAACTTTCTTACCTAAAAATGACTTGGACTGGAGGTGAAATGTCTGCCTTTGCATGTTCTGCCTTGGTTTTCTGGGGCACCTAAGGCATAGACACAGCAAATTGGTTTCAGATGCTTCTTTAAAGGGAACAGGAATACCAGAGAGCCCCACCCTGGATGTAAAATTGTTTCTAGGCCAACCCCTGAGACAGCTTCAGCCTGATTCTCGGGATACCAAATACCAGCAGCTACCAGGGACCACCTGTGGCATCGGGAAGATATGCCCCCACCCACCCTCTTTAACATAACTGCCTTTTGTCCCAGAAATCCTCTGGTTCAACTGACTTTCCTAACTCATCAGCCTCAGTTAGAAGAGGTGACCAGAAAGACACCCAGGCCTGAGAAAAGAGCAGAGGGAACCAGGGCAGCAGCATGCGTTTCTCCATTTTCTAGGACACTTCCCCTGAGAGAGTTTCCTGCCTGTGACTTGGGACTTGCTTTCCTTCTTGACGATAATCTCCACATTGGACAACTCAAAACAAATAAGACTGTGATTTATGTTTCAGAATTGACACAAAGATTTCGTGATCTCTCTCAGATGCTCAAAATATTTGTTGGTTGCCCACTAAGTATGTCTCCTGATAGCACCTTCTCACCACCACCTCCATCGCCATGGCAACACCTGTGCCCTTTTCTATAGTTTCTGAGATTGACATAAAATATCCTTTTGTCCTGCTGCTCCTCCCACAGTCTGCCCCTGCCTCTGGGCCGCTGACTGGGCAGATAGGGAAGTCCAGCCTTGTGGATGACATTTGTCTTCACTCCCATGGTCCCCCTCCCAGGGACACAGAGGGCAGAGACCATCCATCCCTCTTCACCCACAGGAAAGCTGATGCTGACAGCCAGGAGTTGACCTCACTTCTCAAGGGCGACTCTACTATCCCAAGGACCAGAGCTTCCCACCCCGATAGGGAGCCAAACACAGTGGCGCCTCCAGATAAGGAAACAGAGAGAAGACACACGTAGTCAGAGAAAAGCAGACATGAGAGTTTGAAGACTGGGTGGCCCAGCCTCAGATTCCTATACCCAGACATGAATGACATGGCTATAAACTGTAAATATCACAATTATAATTCATTTTGTTCAAATATGAGACACCATAGACCTCGTCTTGCTTTAGAGCAGCCTCCTGTCTAAGAAACCCAGCTGGGAGAGTGCAAACATTCATGCATGTGGCCAGGCTGGGCGGGGGGGGGAGAGGGGGGAACCTGCCAGTCACTTTGGTCCCCACGGTAACCCTGAGAGCCTCTGGTCCCTCACATCTGTGGGGCAAGGATGGATGGAGGAGCGCACACAGCAGGTCTGAGTATTTAATGCTATAAATCTGCTAACATGTCTGCCCAGGAAAATGTGTCTCCTCCTATCTTGACAAATGCCTTAAAGGCTGGGCTTGAATTTAGTATTTTCAGATTCCTCTCAGTTCTGTGGCGAAGTGGTGCCTGGAGAACCAGCGCATCCAGCCTTCCCTTCGGATGCCAGGTACACCCCACATAGCAAAGGAGCCCCAGTGCATGCAGGACACCACCTGTGGGCTCCCAGACTATTCACCTGAGTTGTCCCAGCTCCCTGGAAACCATAACCCCTTGCCCACCCTTCAGGCCAAGATGTGGACATACCTGGTCGGTCCTTGGGAGGATGGACTGGGAGAAGAGACCCACACAGGCCCATGGGCAGGCCGGGTCCATGGTGCAGGTGCCCTGGGGTCAGGGCAACAAGTGTAGCTTGAAAGGTGCAGCACGGCCCCAGAACCCTGGCCCCACCAGGAAGGGCACAGCAAGGGGTCAGAGTGGGACCCTCTGACATGGGTCAGGCCCCTCCTATTAAGGGCAAGAGCAGCACTACTCACAAATGATA
The DNA here is from genome assembly GCA_004026665.1 of Murina feae. Classification (NCBI taxonomy): domain Eukaryota; kingdom Metazoa; phylum Chordata; class Mammalia; order Chiroptera; family Vespertilionidae; genus Murina; species Murina feae. Next base: position 3,518 of record PVJC01050558.1, on the reverse strand, counting down.
AACTTGCAAAGTAAAATTCAGAGGGGATAAGGAACATACTCTAAGTCAGGCAAATGGTTTCCATCCGAGGTCTTAGGCCAAGACCTTCCTCTCTCCTGGATCCTGACCTGGATTTAGTAGGGCAGATGTCTTCCTGAAAGAGTGGGCGATTTCCACTGTAGCACCCTCAGAGATGCCTGCCTTACTTTCACCTAAAAACAGTATCGTTAGATGTAGTGTTTCCAATGAAACAGTCCCCAGTTCAGGGGCAGGAAGGGTTTTAAAAACCAACCAGAGACTTGTAAGCCATGGAAAAGTCAATACAATTCACAATTAGGTTCAACTCAAATCCTCCAATGCTTCCTGTGAGCCAGCCTGTGCTGACACCTGTTACTGACACAATCCAATATTGAATATTTTGAAAGAAATAAGAAAAATCGGGCAGTCTGATGTTAAAATTAAGCAAGCAGTCCTGGCCAATGTGCTCAGTTGTTAGAGCACCAGCACTAGTGACAAAGGGTTGAGGATTTGATTCTCGGTCGAAGGCACATATCTAGGTTGTAGGTTCGATCCCCAGCCATGGTCGGGGTACAAGCGGGAGGCAGCTAATCGATATATCTCTCTCACATAGATACTTTTCTCTCTCTCTCTCCCTCCTGCCTTTCCTCTCTCTCTAAAAATCAATGGGAATCATATCCTCAGGGGAGAATAAATAAAAAAACAAACAAACAAATAAACGAATAAAATTAAGCATGCAACATGAACATCGCTCAACCTATACCATCCCCATTTTAAAATTATGTTTTGAATTCCTATTGTGGCTGGACAGTGGACGAGCACATAGCAGACCACAGTCTTCACATACCTGCATAGATCACCCCGTAAGAGAAGTAAAACAAAATGTTCACTTGTCCTGTATAATTCTTCACCACGAATTTAATTATCTGCAAAGGGCATAAAAGAAAGCTGAAACATCACTTACATGTGCTCAGTACAATTTAAATCTCAGAGCAGTTTGCCATCATCATTTCCCTTCTGTAAAATAGGCTTTGCCACTCACCCTTCACCAACAGAAATTTCACAAAGTCCCTCTTTCTCTTTGACCACATGTTTCCACTTGCTGTCCAAAGAACGTTATCCAAAGAAAGATGCAGTTATGGCTGAAAGTCTTTGTAACTCTATCATACTTCTCTATAACAGAAATGTATACCTACCAGTAAGATTAAAATATTTTATTTGGATTTCATGTGGACCCATATTATACATACTTAGCGAGAAAGAAATTCATACTATGACCTGTCTGACGGTAGTCTTCCCAGACCATTTCTCTGAAGGGAGGCATTTTTCAAGATAGTGAAGGTGGAAAAGAGATACCATTAAATTTAATTTATTCCCTCCACCGATTACATGTTATTACCAATTACATGTTATATCTGAACTCACAACAGGACCAATTGCGCTCACCAGAGATACGTTATCAGAAGAGGCAAGCATAGAGCCCTACCTGAACTTACAGCATCTTGTTTAGAGAAGTGTTTCGATGAAAGGCTTTATAGAGCTGATATTTCCAACCAACTCTGCTTGATAGTAATCATCAGAGATGCAAATTAAAACCACCTGAAGTATCACCTCACACCTGTCAGAATGGCTATCAACAGTAAGTTAACAAATAGCAAGTGCTGGTGAGGGTGTGGAAAAAAGGGAACTCTTGTGCACTGTTGGTGGGAATGCAGAATGCAGCCACTGTGGAAAGCAGTATGCAGTTTAATCCTCAAAAAATTAAAAACGGAACTGCCTTATGATGCAGCGATTCCACTTCTATATTCTAAGAAACCCAAAACACTAATTCAAAATAATATGTACACCCCTATGTTCACTGCAGCATTAGTTATAGTAGCCAAGATCTGGAAACAGTCCAAGTGCCCATCAGTAAGAGTGGATAAAAAAGCTATAATATATTTACACAATAGAATACCTCTGGGATTACAGCATGCTAGGACTTGCTCTATAGTCTCCTGGTACACCTCCTCTCACAGTAGTTTGTGTGGGCACTTACCTCCGTGATGAGATAGAAGCTCCCAGCATCCATTCCCATGCATCCTTTAGAGCACATAGCATGGAGCCCACCTTGGTAGAAGTCTTTCAATATGTATGTAAACCTGCAGCGAGTCTTATAGTCAAAGGAAATGTATTTGGAGCCACACAGACTTAGGAGGTTGCAATCCTAGCTGTGCTATTGCAAAACGAGATTTGGCAGTAATTACAAAGACAGAAGGATGTGATTCATATCGATTACTCAGGGCCGTGTCTGGCATCCAGGAAGTGCTCAAAAGTGTCAGTTAAGAAAAATGACAGTAATATAACCTATAAACACATAACCTTATAAACTGTAATTATAGTATGTAAAATTGTATGCATCTAAATTTTCATTAACACATTAATAATGCAAGATGAATAATAAAATTACCATTATGACCTCTAGTATTAATGAAGTTCTTGAGTGTATCCTTTAGAGAACTGAAGCAAAGCCATAACTAAACTTTTTTTAGATATATACAAATGAAAGAAGAAATACCTCACCTGGCATAACTTTAAAACTTGAACATACTCAGGAAAAGGTTTTTAAGCCTCCCACCAGCTTTCCTCTCCCCAATGGCAACGCCATGTGGTCTCCGTTAGCAGCAGTTCCTAGGAGTGTGTTCTGAGATTACAGAAAGCCCTGGTGGCGAACACTCATTTCTTGTTTTAATCCCTTTGGGTTTTTTAAAAAATATATTTTATTGATTTTTTACAGAGAGGAAGGGAGAGGATAGAGAGTTAGAAACATCGATGGGAGAGAAACTTCGATCAGCTGCCTCCTGCACACCCCCTACTGGGGATGTGTCCGCAACCAAGGTATATTCCTTGACTGGAATCGAATCTGGGATCCTTGAGTCCACAGGCTGACGCTCTATCCACTGAGCCAAACCGGTTAGGGCAATCCCTTTGGTCTTACTGTTCCTTTTGCAGACACACCCACAATAATGATGCTGAAAAACACATCTTGAGCAGTTAACCATTTCTAGAGGAAAAACTGAGGAACTGAACATGGGAATCCTTCCTATGTGAATGTCTAAAAGCAGAATGCAGGTTCTAACAGTCATGTTAGTTCACTCCTTAGCTACCCGTGATTAAGCCAAGGCAGCACAGGTGGACCAGAGCCCACGGACTCCGATGTCAGTGATCTCCCGGAACTCAGAGGAATGTCAGCACCGCAAGGCCATCACAGGAGGCTGATTTTGTTCCAGGCATGCGTTTATTGAAATCTGAGTAAAGGATTCCCACATGATACAGCATCCTTCCCCACCCCCCAGATCTGCTCCAACTTTCACTTTCAGTGACAGAAGAGGCAAAGGGTGATACATGTCAATGGTTATAAAAATTTATGCTCTGTAGTAAGAAAAAAAAATCCTTTCAATGTGTCAGTGGTTTCTGAAGAACCCCCACCTCTGGCATGCCCATGGAAACTTGCACAGTCACAGCTAACTAGAGTACTGAGC
>PVJC01050557.1:0-11785 GCA_004026665.1 Murina feae | reverse complement strand
CCTCGCCTGGCATCCCGAAACTCCCCCACCCCCGCCCTCACAGCTCATTCTGCAAAGCAGCAGGCTGGAAGGCTGTGTGCAAGGACGTGGCCTTCAGAACCAGCCAGGAGCAGCAGGGATCCCTGGGGCCGAGGCTTGAGAGATATTAGGACTGACAGGGATGCGCTTAGAGAGTCAGTTCCAACAGGAGCTGTTCTTGAGTTTCTGGTCCAGGCCCAGGTTGGGGCCCCTGAGGGCAGCCATTGCTGTGGAGGCTTATGAAGCAGGAGGGCCCAGACTATAAAGTGGTTCTGCTCCATGGTCCCTCCTGAGAAAGGACTCCATAGAATGTAGAGGCTCAGACGTGATTCTGAAGTCTGGATGCTGAAGAGGACCCTGAAGGCCCATGTGACTCACACCTGCCTTCCCTCCCAACCTGAGTGCATGCACTTCACTTTGACCCACAATGTGCCGAGGCCCAGAAGGCTGTATGTATTGCTTTGGAGCTTCTTGCCACCCCTGCAGCTGAATGTGACAGGATGTGGGTGAGAGGGCTTGACTACTGTGATGCAAAACTCCAAGGCTTTAGATAACAAATGGCCCGAGTGCTGACAGTGCAAAACGTAAGACAAGCACTCAATACCCACACAGAGGCAACTCGAGAAAGGCAGCCATGCAGGGCTGCAAACATTTTGAGTCACTGTTATTGTTGTAATGTACCCCGAGAATCACACAAAGACGCCTCAAGAAGTCGAATTAGAAGTCACATTTATTGCAAATTCGAGACTATGAGGGGGCATTGCACCTCAAATCTCATAGTGCCAATATGGCCGCAACACAAGATTTATATAGGCAAAAATCACAAGGTATCGATTACATCTTTGGGTTTGGAACGAGGAACCTGGTTTGCAAAAAGCAGTTACAGAAGCAGAATTGAGCATGTTAGTTAAATTATAGTTTTGGGTTTCTAGATCACTAAATCAAAGGACACACACTGCCTAGAGCCGTGGGTCTTGTGACCCCTGAATTGACAGGAATGCATTATCTGGAACCATCAACCTTATGACCACTGATTCAACTGGAATGCGTTATCTGTAGCCATTGAAGTACTTTAGGGTGATTGTGCTGCCCTGATTCTCAGGGTGGATCACAGAAGAATGTGCTTTCTACAATCAGTAAGATCTCAACCAAAGGGATATTCACATTACAATCAATAGGGTATTCAATAAAGTACATTCAGAAAATCAAAATAACTTTTCTATTATTTTAGCAAGCAAATGACTTAAGCCAAACAGCAGGGTTAGAATTAAACTACAATTCCTACCTGAGATGAGTGCTACCATACTTCATTATTTCCGCCCTACACACCCCACCCCCAGGTGTCGGTGATGACGCTTGCTTTTAACCACAATGAAAATGAAAACATAGCACAGCCCTAAGACCCTACCCTGATCTTGTAAACCTTCTTTTTAAGGACTCAAAAAGTTCTCTGGATGGGGAAGGGGAGAGTTGGCTGTTTACTTTTTAGCTTCCGTGTACATCTTTTTGTTGCTGTTACTCCTCACTGGAGGATATTTTTTCCATTGATTGCTTGCCTCCGGCATGCACCCTGACCAGGGCTGGGGATCCAATCACAACCCAGGTATGTGCCCTTGACCAGGAATCAAACCCAGTAACCTTCGGTGCCCAGACTGATACTTTAACTACTGAGCCACGCCAGCCAAGGCGTCAATGTACATCTTTTTAAAATAAGAACTTTGGGTTTGTTTGTTTAGTCAAAGTAACATTTCACATTTAACCAAGATAAATTATACAATTATATTCTTAAAAATAAGAATATATATATATATATATATATATATATATATATATATATAGATAGATAGATAGATAGATATCCCTAGCTGGTTTGCTTCAGTGGATAGAGTGTTGGCCTATGGACTGAAGAATCTCGGGTTCGATTCCGGTCAAGGGCACATGCCTGGGTTGTGGGCTTGATTCCCAGTAGAGGACCTGCAGGAGGCAACCAATCAATGATTCTCTCTCATTGATGTTTCTATGTCTTTGAAATCAATAGAGAAGAAGGGAGAGGGGGAGAGAGATAGAACCGGGGCCTTCAGTCTATAGGCTGACGCTCTATCCACTGAACCAAACTAGCTTGGGCTAATTATATTCTTTATTATATATAACTAGGGGCCCGGTGCACGAAATTCATGCACGGGTAGGTGGGGGGGGGCAGGCAGGGAGGTCCCTCAACCGGACCTGCACCCTATCCAATTCGGGTGCCCTCAGGAGATGTGCTACTGATGGCTTGGGTCCACTCCGCATGGTTCTCTGCTCTCTGCCGGGCCTGTCTGCTACACACCATGGGGATGGGCAAGCAGGCCCTGCTGGGTGCTGCCTGCGGGGTCCCCAATGGCTTGTTCCCCCTTGACCTCTCGTCTGCAGCCGCTGCCCCAGCCGGCCGCCACCTGCAGGGATCCCCATCACTGGCTTCCCCTCCTCCACAGCGGGTGCCCAGCAGGCCCTGCTGGGTGCTGTCTGTGGCCCCCACTTGTCTTTTCAGGGGGTCATCATGGTGACCTCCCAGCAGACCCTGCTGGGTGCTGCATGCAGCCTGATTGCCTGCTGGGCTCCCATCGCCAGGGTAATGCCACCAGCGTCCTGCCCCACCACTATGGGCACCGCTATTTTTGTCCTGGAGTGATGGCTAATTTGCATATTACTCTTTTATTAGATAGGACTAGGGGCCCAGTGCACAAAAATTTGTGCACTCAAGGGGAGAGGGTCCCTCAGCCTGGCCTGTGCCCTCTCGCAGTCTAGGACCCCTTGGGGGATGTCCACCTGCTCTGGCATGCCTGGCCAGCCTGGGTGAGGGGCTGATGGCTGTTTGCAGGCTGGCCAAGCCCCCCCAGTGGAGACCTTCACCCCATGGGGGTGTGGCCAGCCTGGGTGAGGGGCTAAGGGCCATTTTCAGGCTGCCCACAGCTCCCATTGACCCAATGGCCCAGCAAGGCTGGCTGGAATCAGGTTTCTGGGGTTTATTTATCTTCTATAATTGAAACTTTGTTGCCTTGAGCAGAGGCCTAGTCAGGCAATGAAGCCTCCTGTTTGCTTCAGCTCCATGGCTTCTATAATTGAAACATTGTTGCCTTGAGCAGAGACCCAGCTGGTCTAGGCAGGCAGTTTCAACTCCATCACTGGTGCAATGGAAGCCTCCTGTTTGCTCTAGCTCTGTGGTTGCTGGCTTCCATCTTGGCTGGGTTAATTTGCATATAGTTGCTCTGATTGGCTGGGGGTGTGGTTTGGCTGGTGGGCATGGCTTAGGTGTCTCAGAGTGATGGTTAATTTGCATATTACTCTTTTATTAGATTAGATTCCCTTTAAATTCAAATTCTCCCAAATTGTCTATGCCCTGGCCAATTTGACTCAGTGGATAGACATCAGCCTGCAGACTGAAGAGTCCCGGGTTTGATTCCAGCTAAGGGCACATATGTAGGTTGCAGGCTCCTCCCCAGCCCGGGGCCCTGGTCAGGGCTTGTGCAGGAGGCAACCAATCTATGTGTTTCTCTCACATTGGTGTTTCTCTCTGTCTTTCCCTCTCTCTGAAAATCAATTACAAAAAAATATATATCCTTGGGTGAGGATTTTTAAAAAAATGTTATAGTTGGTTTGTCTAAAATAGGATCTAGGGAGTGGGCTGGAAGAGATTAACGGGGAGAAAAGGAGGACCTATGTAATGCTTCCAACAATAAAGATTAAAAATAATAATAACTAATAGGATCTAATAGCAGGTCCATACAGTTTATCAGTTTTTTATATCCCTATCATCTCTTACTCTACAACAGTGACCTTTTTTCATGCTATTGACTTCCTGTAGACATGGGTCAGTTGACTTGTAAAATGGTTGGGTGTGTCTGACTGCTATTTCCAGATGTGGTTTAGCTTGTTTCTTTGTCCCTTAAATTCTCTGTAACCTAGAATTAGGTCTAAAAGTTACATTCAGCCCTGGATGCTGTGGCTCAGTTGGTTGGGCATCCTCTCATGCACCAAAAGGTTGCTGGTTCGATTTCCAGCCAGGGCACATACCCAGGTTTGGGGCTCATTCCCCAGTAGGGAGCATGCAGGAGGCAGCCAATCAATGTTTCCCTCTCACATCAATGTTTTCCTCTCTCTCCCTTTCCCTTCCTCTCTCTCTCAAATCAATAAAACATATTTTTAAATAAATAAATAAAAGTTAGGTACAGGCCAAACCTTTTTTAATGTGCCAGGATTCTCAGTATCCTATATAATAAAAGGGTAATATGAAAATTGACCCTAACAGCAGAACGACTGGGAATGACTGGTCACTATGACACACACTGACCACCACGCAGCAGACACTCAATGCAGGAGCTGCCCCTGGTGGTTAGTGTGCTCCCACAGGAGAAGCTTTGCTCAGCCACAAGCCAGGTTGACAGCTGCCAGTACAGCAGTGGTGGCGGGAGCCTTTCCTGCCTCCTCAGCAGAGCTAAGGATGTCTGGCTGCCAGCTTAGGCCCGATCCCCTGGGGAACAGGCCTAAGCCAACAGGTGGACATCTCCTGAGGGGTCCCAGATTGCTAGAGGGCACAGCCCCCCCCCCCCAAGTACACAAATTTTTGTGCACCGGGCCTCTAGTATTTTATAAATGGAGAAAGCACCCCACAGAAAAGCTGAATGTGGTAAATGACAATGATCTACACTACGCATAATATCACATATGTATCAACTGGTACTGCTGAGTTAGATCACATTTATCTTAACCTCATGAAACACAAAACTACTTATATGCTGATCACATGCATGGAAGTCTCCTTAAATTCTATCTGTAGACTCTCATAAGTCACACACATGTGGTCTGAAGAGGCTTGGGAAAAAATTGGCATAAAAGAAATCAAAATATTTAAAACTTCTACAGGAAACAACCCTGTTTCCTCTTAGGAAATGGACCTATTTCTATTTTTTGACTCACAACCCTGCCCTGGGCCTGCTGGTTCTGGTCTGAGTCCAATCCATTTACTTCCCACTCGTTCTGTCTGGTCCCTACCTCAGCCCTGCCCCATGGTGACAAATCAAGAATAGCAACAACAAATTCAGGTGGAAGAAGGTTGGACCCTTGAAGTTCTACCATGCTTTCAAAGTTTATATAAGAGCTTCAAATTTCAAAATTTTACCCCAATATCTAAGTATTTTACCATGTTTTATTGAAAAAAATAATTTGTTCTATGAGCTTGAGTCTTACTCAGAGAAGATGGTGGTTTTGGCCATTTCTTCTCTTCAAGGAAATGTAGAGTATTGGGACCATTCTTGGACCGGTCAGTGCTGCCCTCTGAATGGCGATCACGCAACGCTGGGCAGGGGCCCAGAGGATGAACTCCATCTCCAATTACTAAGTTCTCCTCTGTGTAAGTCACTGTAAAAAGGCCAGTTAGCACAGTTGGTTGGAGAGTCCTCCTGAGGTGCCAGGGTTGCAGGTTCCACCCCTGCTCAGGGCACCATTTTAAAAAAATTGAAAAGAAAAGCGCTGGCTGATGTGGCTCAGGTGGCCGGGCATCGTCCCATGCCAGTTGCATTCCGGTTTCTGGTTCGATTCCAGTCACGGCACATGCCCAGGTTTCAGGCTCAGTCCCTGTCGGGGGAGCTGTGCAGGAGATAGCTGATGGATGGTCAATCTCACATGGATGTTTCTCTCTCTCTTCCTCTCTCTCCCTTCCTCTCTTTCTAAATGATCAATTAAAATTACATATATAAAGAAAACTAGAAAGAAAAAGAAAAGTTGAGGGGAAAGGTTGGGGTGGAGATGGGAGAGCAAGGAGCCGCAACTGTTTCCTCACATGTAGGTGAAAAACGAAGGAGGGGACCATACAGGGACTTCTACTGACAGATGCCACAACATGTACGGGATATTTCTGGAAGGATGTGTAAGTTTTGTTGTTGCTGTTGTTTAATACAATGACCTATGACGTTACCCTTCTTGGGAAGCTATGCCCTTTCACGTGTCTTCAGCTAAAGGCATCTGTCAGGGAGAGAATTTCAGGTGTCTGGTTATCAGCATAGGGAAGGCATTGTACCCGAGAAAGCTTTTCCCACGTCTCCTGAAATTGTGATGACAGCCCAGCACTCCCCGTCGTGCTTTTGGGGAAGCCTGCGGTGGGCTGCAGCAGGATGCCCTGGTCAAGCAGGCGTGGCTTGTGGCCTTTGGAGCCCTGCTCTCCCCCAGCCAGAACAGAGAGAGGTATTTTTAACCTTGGTGTTGGCTTACATAGAGCTTCAGGTATTCTCTGGGGTGTACTCTGAGACAGGAAAGCTGAGATCTGACGCTTAGACTCATTTGCCCTACCTCAGTGTGCTGGTTTTATGCACCTTGGAGGATTGGACTCCAAAAGCTGTAATAAGTGAACACTATTATGCTTCCCTAGAAACCCTTTGGATATCATCTTTCCTTTGTTTCTGACACAGAAGTGCAGTGCAGGCATGGGCAGCTAACCCCACTGCCTACCTACGCCCCTGGGGAAGGGGAGAGAACAGCGATTTTCAACCTTTTTCATCCATGGCACACATAAACTAATCACTAAAATCCTGTGGCACATCAAAAATATATTTTTTGCCTATCTGACAAAAAAGTAGGTATAATTTTTATTCATTCTCATCAGATGGCTATTGTTGTGTTGGCTGTTGTCTTTTTTTTTCTTTTTCTTTTTCTTTTTTTGACAACCTAAGGGGAAGGAGGTCAGTGTCTCTGACTAAATAGTTAGGTATTTACAGGTCTTAAAAATTCTTTTGGCACACTGGTTGAAAAATCACTGGGACAGAAAAATGACCTCCGTATCACCTGCCTCAACTAGACCAGGAAGAGAAACCAGATGTGGGCCTATTACAAAAGAACTAGAATTACAGGTAGGTTATATAGGTCCTCTTCAGAAGGCGGTGTGCATTAGTCAGAAGACCTAATGGCACATGCATGACACAAATGAAGTCAACAGGAAATTGATCATGTTGCCTGGGAGACAGGACAAATGTTGCAGTCTGTGTGCTACACAGAAAGATTCTTAGGAGATTGGGGGAATCATGGATTTTATTTAATTTATTTTTTTATCACCAAAGGATAGAATGAAGGAATACTGATTTACAGACCTGTTAACAAAAGAGGGATATGGGCATTTCATTTAAGTAAATACATATCCTGCCAGGCACCAGGGACACAGAGCTGGGCTGGAAAGTAACCAGTCTGGACCTCATGGGGGAGATTGTCCCTTCCCTTAAGAGATAAGAAGGCAAACATAACCAGGCAGTGAATTTGTTTCAAAAAAGAAACACAACAGGGAGATAAGTCTATAGAGACATTAAAAATTCTGATTATGAGAATATGTAATCTTTCTTTCTTTCTTTCTTATTTGTTAATTCTCACTAGAGGATACTTCTTCCATTGCTTTTTTAGAGAGAGTGGGAAGAAGGGAGAGATGGAGGGAGAAGGAGAAAGAGAGAGAAACACCAACTGAGAGAGACACATCGACTGGCTGCCTCCGTCACATGCCCTGACTGGGGATAGGGATCAAACCCGCAACCCAGCCCGGCAGTGCCCTTGACCAGGAATCAAACTCGGGACCCTTCGGTGCGCAGGACAACACTCTAGTCACTTAGCAACACCAGCCAGGGCAAGGCTATGTAATTCTTAAATTCCATGGCCCTTCGTGAAATAGAGCCTACTGAAGACTATAAATCACATCCAGTCCAAGCTTTAGGGTTCGCACTATCTAAGCATAAGCTGTGTTCCTCACAGTCTCTCCTCATGGTAAACAAAGACCTGGCTCCTCCTCTTGTACCACTGACAGAATGCTGCTGGTGCAAGGCAGGCTGGGGTGATGGATGGGGTAATGTGTAGTTTATAGCTGTCTGTCTTGTTCCAGATTCCAAACGCCTCAAGGCAGGGAAGGAGGGCCCCCCCCCCCCCCCCCCCCCCCCCCCGCCAGCTGTGAGTCATCTCACAAAGGTAGCCTTGGGCCTGCACTCCCTCACCCCTTCATCCCTCCTGCCCGAATGTTCGTCCCTCTTCTTCAAACTCTAAAGTAGTTCTGACCATGGGCTCTCTAACTCTTCCATCTTTATTTTTTACTTAATTCATTCTAATTTCTTTAGCCATATCAAATGACATGATGGAAGAAATCAGAAGTCTCCATAATTTTCAAAATCAGCGTTCATTTTCTGCCCAAGTCCCCATGCTGAAAGTGACTCTGTAGTTTTGGTCTAACGTCCATTGCCACACAGACTGAACTAAACAGTCGTGGTTCTTCGGTCTTGCTTCTCACTGGAAGAAGAACCTGGAAATCATTGCCAAATAGACTGCGTGAGTCACAGCAGGTGACTGTATTTTCATGTGGTGCGAGGCAGAGTGAGATAAATTTAGTTTCATTATTTTTGTTGTTTCTCAGGTAGAACAGGGTTTGCAAAATAAACTGGGATTGCTGCTCTGATGAATCTCAGTCTCCGTGTCCTTCAGGGATGTTTCTGGGCCAATAATGGAAGGTCTCTTCATGAACTCGCCCCAGGCTCCCTGTGAATCAGGCCTCAGACATGATCTTTGTGTTGCTAGACACATCTGGACCACTCACCACCCACAGCCACGCGGCCGGCTCGGTGCAGTATTGACAGCTGACCGCGGGAGCCCCTTGTTTTTCGTTTCATTCGCACTCACTTCGCAGACAGGGAGTCCGCGCCTGCCGCGTTGAGGATTGCCTTTTGCGCTGTGGGAGAGAGGACGGTGTAAGATTTGGCCTCTGTTTTCAAGAAAACACGAACTCGGAGGGGGCCTAGATGGCAATAAATAATGTATGTGTAGACGCAGAGTTTCAGGAGAGGAAAGGTTACCGCGGGAGATGACTCAGCAAGATAGGGAAGGAAGCGGAGTGAAGTGGGTAGAATTGGAGGCACTTTGGAAGCACTCTGAACAGATGCCCAACAAAACCACTAGATCTTCAATGAAACTTGCTACCCTGTGCATCGGTGAGCTCTCAGGAAGGGAAATTTCCCAGAGGAAGAGACTAAAATGTGAGTCGGAACCAGGATGGTGAAAGAAGCTCACGGGAGGAGAGCGGCAGGTGCCGAGGGCCAGTCCTGGCCAACAGCACCCTAGAGCCTGTATTAGTTCGCTAGGGCTGCCATGACAAAATATCCCAGACGAGGTGCGTTAATGGCACATTTATTTTCTCACAACTCTAGAGGCCAGAAGTCTGAGATCAAGGTGCCAACAGGGTTGGGCTCCTCTGAGGCCTCTTTCCTCAACCGGCAGATCCTCTCCCTCCATCTCCTCCTCACCTGGTCATTCCTAGGCTCTAGCCTGCCTGGTCTCTTCCTTTGATAAAAACACGGGTCGTGGTGGGTTAGGGCCCCACCCTAACAGCCTCGTTTTAACTGGGTCACCTCTTTAAAAACCTTATCATCTAACAGGCTACGTTCTGAGGTACTGGGCATTGGGACTTGAACATCTAAATTAGAGGGTGGACACAATTCAGCCCATCACAGAGCCTAAACCCTGGGACGCAGTAATGTGAGGAAGCTGAACCTTCCTTCGTTGCCAGGTGAAGCCCAGGACCCTGGAAGGGGCCCAAAGTTTCCAGTAGGGAGTGCCCCCTGTTTGCAGATGCAAATGAAAATTTCCTCTGGAGGAAAGCAAGCCCAGTTTAGGCCCTCCGGGTGTGACAGAGTGAAATGCCTGGTCGCTCTTGGACTCCTGGTTCAGCCTGCTTTGTTCCCTTGGCCTTCGGGCTAATACCTTCCGCTTAGTCTGCCTTAAGGCTGTGCTAATCATTAGAGGAATTCTGCTTGCAGCTTGAATTTTACAAAAACAGCCCTCCCCTCCCATTTCCCCTTCCCCTCAACATAAAAGAGGCCTGAACTCTGTACTTTGTTAAGATGAATTTGAGGTACCACTGAGGCTCCATCTTCTTGGGTGGTGTCTTCTCCACCAATAAACCTTTTCTTACTCCAAACTGATGTTTTGAGTTTTGGCCTTTTAACGCAGTGGGCTCAAGGACTTTGGACCTATAACAAAGGCTCCTGTGGATTACAATCAGCAAAACTATTCTCCAAAAATAAGAATAAACAGAGATGTTTTCTGGTAAATAAAACTGAATTGGCCACCAGTAAATTCACACTAAGGAACTTCTAAAGGCTCTTGTCTTCGTTTACTCTCCCTTAAAAGTATACCCTGAGTGGCCCTGGACCAAAGTGGGAGTTAGGGGTGCTTTTGATTCTACATTTGGTCCTTGGCATCCATGGATCAAGAACAGTATATTCAACTTGGGTTTGGGGAGCTGTGGTTGGGAAATGGCAGACGGGAATGTGGAAATACTGTTCGCAATCTGCTGGTGGTCAGAACTACGGATAGGATGGACCAACTGCATTGATTGAAAGAAATTTGCACGTGAGGGACCCTGCAGTCTAAACCCCAGTAGTTCCAGGATGAACAATTGTTTATTTGAGATGTAATTTCAGAAAACACTGTGGTCCTGGGGAAGTGAGAGAGGAAAGGACGGGATGCCAGAAAAGGCTCATAACCCAGCCAGCCACCGCCATGGGCAACCGAAGCTTCATCCCACGGAGGAACCCCATGGGGCCAGGGCAGAAAATGTCTCAGTTTTCACACCTGAAAAGCAAGACAGCTGGGTATCCCCCAATTCCCTTCAACTGCTCCCAGGAGGCATTCCTCCCCTGACATTTCGTGCCTGCACCTGGCAGGAGGCAAGGGGCTGGGCAGCCATCAGAGAACTCAGGTCGAGTTGCAGGTGCTGAGGTGGAGGTTGCCTGGCTGAACTTGGAAACAGTAACTGGTGATGGGTAATGGAAGGCCCCTGGCAAAGTCTACTACCGTGTACCGCAGGAAACCTGCAAAATGACTGGAAAGGGACGGTCTGGTGTACCAAAAGCAATAATGAGTCAATATATTGGCCACACAAAAAAATACATTGGCCATTATGTAGGTTCATCTAAACAAACATTGTTAGCATAAAAATATGTCAGTGCCCAGCCAGTGTGGCTCGGTGATTGAACCAGGAGGTCATGGTTCGATTCCCAGTCAAGGCACATGCCTGACTTGTGGGCTTGATCCCCAGTGGGGGATGTGCAGGAGGCAGCTGATCAATGATTCTCTCTCAGATGTTTCTACCTCTCTCTCCCTCTCCCTTCCTCTCTGAAATCAATAAAATTATATTTTAAAAAAGAAAAGTATAATGTTAGTATCTAATTTGTAGTCCAACACAAATCAAAACAGAGCATAACTATACTATTGGATACTAGCATATTTTAAATCAGAGTCTGCATCACTATTATGAGGAAGAAGTTGAAAGTTAGGAACTGTATGACCGTTTAGATTGGTGGAAGGAAGATATAGGTATGCCACCTAGGTTACCTGATGGAAGAGAAGCTTGGAGGGGAGCATGGAGCAGCACAAGCTTCCAGAAATGGCCAGCTTGGTTGGAGGGGAGGAGATGTGGTGGGAATGGCTGGAGAGGTACAGCAAGCGGGGTTGGGAGGTGGGGTGCTGGGGTGGGTGGGGCGGGGGAGTCGCTGGAGAAAAAACTTGAAGACAACATTTTATCCTAGAGGCCAGGGATCCCCAATGTTCTGTCCAGTTTTATTGAGAATAATTAGCATACATTACTGTATAGGTTGAAGGCATACAGCATGATGGTTTGACTTACATATATTGTGAAATGACGACCGCAATACATTTGGTTAACATCCATCATCTCATATAGACACAATAAAAAGAAAAGAAAAAAAATGCTCTC
>PVJC01050556.1:0-11767 GCA_004026665.1 Murina feae | reverse complement strand
AGTGGGAAAGCAAGGTGGCGAGCCGGGGAGTGGGAAAGAGGTGGCAGGGGGTCGGCGGCCTGCTTGGTGGGTTTCCCAGGCCCTTTGCGGGGCATCAGGGAGCAGGAAAGCAAGGCTGCAGAGGCCGGGGTCCTGCTTGGCAGCTCCCCAGACCCCTTGGCGGCACTGGGAAGTGGGAAAGGAAGGCAGCAGGGGACGGGTGAGTGGGAAAGAGTTGGCGGCCTGCTTGGCGGCTTCCCAGGTCCCTTCCAGGATCAGGGAGCAGGAAAAGGCTGGCCTGACCATGAGGCGGGGTTTTCCCTGCTTTCTGGTGGCTGGAGGAAGATGGGCAGTAGGCAAGCTTGGGAGGCAGGCAGCACCCAGCCCTGGCCACAGCTCAAAAAAGAGAACATGCAGGGGAGGGCAAGAGTCTGAGAGATCAACATAGAGTGGGTGCCTGCTCCAAGCCTTGACGGTGTGCCCAGGGGCAGGTCCCCAGCAGGTAGACACACACAGGAGGACTGCTCCGAGCCTCAGATGTGGCTGGGGGCAGGTCCCCAGTGATGACACATACACACACACACACACACACACAAAAGGCGCCTGGCAGACTGGGGCCATCATAGGACATCCACTGAGGGGTCCCAGACTGTGAGAGGGCACAGGCCGGGCTGAGGGACGCTCTCCACCCCGAGTGCACAAATTTTTGTGCACCGGGCCCCTAGCATATATATAAAAGGCTAATATGTTAAGTGTCCTTCCCACCGTCTGTCGCTATGATGCACACTAGAAGCAGACGCTCAACGCAGGAGCTACACTGACCACACATGCTATTTATAGAGAAACAGCAGCATGGACCTGGCTGACACAGCAACACTCAGCTTCCCCCAAATGGGACACAGGCCCCGCCATCAACCCAGAGCAACAGCCCACCAAATTGCAAGCAACACTGCCGAGATCCCACAGCCAACCCGGAAACGGTCGCTTTGGGCGCCAGGTAATGATGTCACATAGCAACACTCGGCTTCCTCTCCCTAGTGAGTAGCCTCCTTGCAGTTTCTTCAGCCCAGGAATATGACTTGCTTTATACCCAGGTGGAAACATTTACACTTTACCCAAAGGTCTGTGAAGTGTTTTCCTGTGCCTTATCTCATTTGATCCTCACAGAAGTCCTGGAGTAGGTAGATAGGAGACTTGGTAGAATCCTATTTTGTTTTATTAGATGGAAAATGGAGTTTATAAAGCTTAGAAACTTGAACTGAGAAAAAATAAGAAAGGTGAATCTTGAAAATTATTTCAGGTTTTCTCACTGTGCAGAATATAGGCACACACTGCTGCAGTTAAATATTTTACCCTTTGTTCTCCCTGCATGATCTACAATAATAACCTGCTTCGTGTTGATATTTGCTGCTGTGTTGCTGACAGTTACCTGAAAGAGAAGTTGGGGTGCTTCACTGGGCTGGAAGAAGTTTAGCTACATCAGAAAACAAGTCTAATTAAGCAAGTTTATCTATGTATATAATAGGCTAAGTTGACTTGCACATGCGCGATACACAGAGCTCTCACTGGCTCCAATCACATGCATGTGTTTCCATCTGTCATTGTTGATTGTGAATTTGGTTGACACTCTATAGAGAAAGGGAAAATAGCAATATTAAAATATTTCTTCTAATTAATTTCCTTTCCATGTGCACGAATTCATGTACCAGGCTGCCAGTCTCATTATAAGTGTCAAAATATTCCATTTTTATTGTCTTTATTCATTAATAACATAAACACTCTCCTCTCTCCATCTCTCCTTTCTCTGTGACACTAAGGAGAAGGGGTGGTTATCCTGGTTGTAGGCAGAACTGAAGGACTGGAGGTCCTGTTAGAAGTGTGAGGAGGGGTAGGAGAAGGCACTAAGGATCAAGGAATCCTTTCCCCAAGTGGTAGACCAATAGGAGGCAGTTGCCTCCTAGAAAAACAATAAATCTCATTACTTTTTAGACTAGCACAGACAATAGTAACTTCCATAAGATTTTCCTTAAGGCTCAGGAGTGTAGGGGTATATACATAATTTTTTTAATTCTCATCATAAATAAATTTTTACTTTAATTTTTTCATTTTAACTTTTTTCCACAGGAGGTCGCAGATAAATGTACAGGGCAGGAGTTGGGGCATAGAGGCTCCTCCTGCACCCTTCACCCAACTTCCCCCAATGTTAGCATCTTGTGTAACTACAGTCTGCCACCAAACCAGGAAACTGGCATTGGTTCAATCCTGAGAGCACTGACACATTTCACCGGTAAAACCATTTCTGATTTTAGTAGTTTGACTTTTCTCATTTTTGTCTTCATCAGTCTAGATAAAAGTCTGTGAATTTTGTTACCTTTTCAAAAAGCCAACTTTTAATTTCGTTTATTATCTCTATTGTTTTCCTATTATTTATTTTATCTCCACACTGTAACCCTTATCATTCCCTTCCTTCTCCTTTCGGATTTAGCTTGCCCCTGGCTTCTAGTTTTGTACAGCATAAAGTTAGGATATTGAGTAAATGTGATGTTTACAGCTGTTAATTTTTCTTATGGACACTGCTCTGGCTACATCTCATCAGTTTTCATGTGCTGTGTTTTGTTCTCATTTATATCAGACTATTTTGTAATTTCCCTTGTGATTTCTCCTTTTTTTTTTTTAAAGAAATACTTTAACGCCCACATATTTGTGAATTTTCCAGTTTCCTTCATCACTGGAAAATTTTCCAGTTTCACTTCATTGTGGTAAGAGAAGATAGTTTGCATGAATTCAATCTTCAGAAATTTTCCAGTTTCATTTCATTGTGGTCAGAGAAGATACCTTGCATGAATTCAATCTTCTTAAATTTATTAAGTAGTGGAAGCGAGACGTCAGAATGTATGACGAAATGTCTCAGGTACAGAAAATTATGAAAAATGGGACTTACGTTATCCTAATACATTTATCTATGAGCATTTCTAATTTTGGTCATTAGTGATGGTAGGTTGATGATGACAGAGAAGTCAGTGAAGTTGAAGAGGTCAAAGGTCATGGTGCTTAGGGCTTCACTGAGCATTGTCATGTGAAATAATTTATCTTCCTACATTTAGGAATAATAACCGATGTCTTCTATTTTTCATAATATTCTTTAAGGACAATTATTTATTCTTTAGATTATAAATGTTTAATAGAAATTAACATCTCAGGCGCAAGAGAGAAAATGCTTCCTGTGTTTGTAATACAAAGGCAAAATAGAAAATCATGATTAATTTAAAACTTAGTTTCTCTGAACACATTATGGTGCATGATTTAAAAAAAGAAAAAGAAAAAGACCAACCATAAGTAACACTTTCTTTTCCCTAATCTGCACCACAACTATTTATCAATTATTTATTTAATTATTTACCCATCATTCAAAAGCACATTAGGGCTCTTACTATGTGCCAAGTAATGTTAGTTGTGTTTGAGAATATTCAGTGGTATTATAAAATACTTACAGATATGTAAAGGATAGTATATTCACTTATACAGAGCGTGGAGAATATATGATTTAAAAGAACAGTTTTGTAATTTGAAAACACGGGGGAAATACATGTTTGCATCAGTTACATTTTTTTTTTTATTTCCAGCAACAGTGACTGCCTCTTGCTAACTGAATCAAAGGGAAATTTATTATAACAACATCAGTGCCAGGAATTGGTCTGGCATTGGAGAGGTAAAGATCTACCTGACGTCAAGGAAATCTGTTGCCTTTCCTTTTATTATTTCACATCCAGATTACCCTCTACTTCTAACCAGAACTATTAATATATGGAAAGTTCTATTCTAGGCATTTCCACATATTAATTAATTTCATGTGCACATGGAACTGTTGACGTAGGCACTGTCATTATCACAGTAATTTTATACATGAACTGAGGCACAAAGGCTAAAGAGAGACCTAAGGTCTAAGGAGTGCAGCTGGGATTCAAACACATGGACTCTTGCTTCCGAACCTAGTCTTGAAACACTATTCTATCTTACTTTCCTCCAGTATCTGTGCACATACTTGTATTGCTCTCTGAGGAGGCATTTGGGTCTCCCTGTGTTCATAATTCTGCTTTTCATTTTTGAGTTTTGTCAGTTATGCTCACACTATGAAAGAAAAATGCATTTCCCTATCACTTTCTCTATAAAGTATCACTTATTTGTAAGATGTCTGTTCCCATTTACAGCAGAGGGTTTTCCTATTTGGGTTGCATGACATCTGTAACCCTTCTTCACAGCACCCCGATTTCATTTTGGAGAAATACCGTCCCTTGTGTTTTACACCACAGTGGACGGTTTAGACACAGCCCCTGCCTCTCTCCACAAAAGCTAAGAGGGCCATACTCTCATTCACTTTGATCCCTGTAATAGCAAGAAGGAGGTCAGCTGACCAAAGCCAGGTAAGCAGACTCCTTTCCAGGAATTTAAGATGCAATGAGTGACACAATGACAAGGAAAGAATGGGAAGGCGATCACTGCATTAATAGTGGCTGTATTATTCTGGATTCTCCAGGGAAACTGAAGCAACAGGATGAAGAGACAGACAGAGAGAGGGAAGGAGGGAGACAAAGATGGGAAGTGGAAGGAGGGAAAGAGATGGACTGGTTTGAAGGAATCGGCTCAGATGATCATGGAGGTACAAGTCCGAGATTTGCAGGGTAAGCCAACATGCTAGAGATGCAGGGAAAAGGTAGAGTCCAGGTCTTAAGGTGAGCTGCTGGCAAAATCCATACTCGCTAAAAGGAGGTCGGCCTCTGTTCTAGTAACTGGAGAGGTCCATTCCCGTCATGGAGGGCAGGCTGCTCAATCCAAGCCACTGATTTAAATGTTACTCTCATCCACAACACACCTTCACCCAAACATGCAGATTCACATTCCACCATAAAATGTCAGGCCGCCTGGCCCACCCTAGTTGACCAAAAACTCAAAATAATAATAAAAAAAAACACAAGTAAACATCACACCAACACTCAGAGGCTCTACACAAAGGCTGAGATTTTCCCATCATGCCAGGGTGCCTTTTCTAGTTTCCTTCCCCTTCGCAAACCTGCTCTCTCAGCTGCCTACCACCCTGCTGCCCCTGCCTTGCACAGGCCTTCATCCACTATCAGGAAAAACACACCAGGCGATCAAAGGGACACCACTGCACACATCTACTGAGACATTTTAAAATACAACAATAACAACATCGACAAAACTGTGAGGTGCTTCAGCGGGGGTCTGGTTTCAGTCAGGACTGCTGTGAAGTGGAAGTCAGCACTGCAGCCACCAAATCCCTGGTAGTGGAAATCTAGGAGGTGGCTGAGTGTGAAAGGCTGAGTCAGCCTGCTTCAAGGAGGTCTCCTAAAACACAGTCAAGGGTCCTATCTCCCTCCCATGAGAAACACTGTAAGAAAAGAGGAACTGGGATAGGGCTCGTAGCCTGACACATCTCCATCCGACTATACAAGAAAGGAGGATCACACTAAAATTCGTGCCCATGTGGAATCTCCAACCCTGCTACGACGCTGGTAATATAAATTGCTAGAGACTCCTTGGAGAGCAACTGAACTCATCCAACAAAGCATAACCCATGAGCCAGTAAACACCTCACTAGATATAGATCTAAGAAAAGTTCACAGGCACATAGAGAGAAACGTGGCAATAATAGCCTATTATTTATAGTCCATCAGTTACTTTGCTGCTAAATATCAGAAACAACTCAGATGACCAAGAGAAAAGAAAATGGTAAATAATAAATTGTGAGATATGTTTGACGAAACATGGCAAGTAAAATGAATGAACTCGATCTACTAGTATATGTATCACCAGTAGCTTGATCTCTAAAACAATGTCAGAATAAAAAGCAATTTGTAGAAAGTTACCCAACATTTGATACTATTTGAAGAATTAAAAATACTATGTGTTGTGCATAAATACATAAATATGTATAAATATACAAATTTTGCCTAGAAACAATTTCATGAAAAGGTTGTCCTTGGAGAGGAAAATGGAACTGTTGAGGGGAATATAGGCGATATTTGACTTTACTTTAAAAATTATCAAAAGCAAATACAAAGTTCAATTTGTTCATTTTGCGGCAGGTATAAGTAACTTGTATGTTTCTATAATACCATCCCACAAATAGGAAAGTTAAATGATAATCACTGAAAAGACCTTAACCTTTACTAGGTGTACCAGTTAATAATGCAGATGTTTTTCAATAGATCGAGTTACACATATGTTGATATATATATACAATTTGATATATATGCTATTTTGTTGTATTGACAACATATTTCAAAACTTCATGTCAAATTTGCTGATGGTATTAACATCATAGATATTTTTACACTTAAAAATGTCAAATTTCATGCTAAAAAAGAGCATTTGTGGGAACTTTTAATTTATTACTTTACTTTAAAGAAAAGTGCTGCCAAAAGTTATCATATACTTTGGGAAGCTTATGGTGAACATGCTCCATCTCAAGATACTTGTGCACTAACCGATTTGGCTCAGTGGATAGAGCATCAACCTGTGGACTGAAGGGTCCCAGGTTCGATTCTAGTCAAGGGCATGTACCTTGGTTGCGGGCACATCCCCAGTAGGAGGTGTGCAGGAGGCAGCTGATTGATGTTTCCCTCTCACCAATGTTTCTAACTCTCTATCCCTCTCCCTTCCTCTCTGTAAAAAAATCAATAAAATATATTTTTAAAAATAAAGATACTTGTGAACGCTGGTTTAAATGCTTTAAAAGTGATGATTTCCATGTGAAAGACAAAGAATGTCCAGGTCAACTGAAAAAGTTTGAAGACCAACAATTACAAGCATTATTGGATGAAGATGCGTGTCAAACTCAAAAACAACCTGAAGATTAAACGTTGCTCAGCAAACAATTTCCGATGGTTTACAAGCAATGGGAAAGATTTTAAAGGAAGGAAAATGGGTGGCACATCAACTGAATGAAAGACAAATGGGAAACTGAAAAGTCATCAGTAAAATGTTGCTTCAACGGCACAAAGTCTTTTTTTTTTTTTTGCATCAAATTGTGACTGGCAATGAAAAATGGATTTATTTTGAGAATCCCAAATGCACAAAATCATGGGTTGATTCAGGTCAACCATCAACATCAACCGCAAGGCCAAATTGCCTCGGAAAGACGACACTGCTCTGCGTTTGGTGGGATCAGGAAGGTGTGGTGTATTATGAGCTTCTAAAACCAGGTGAAACCTTTAATACTGGTTGGCACTGACAACAAATAATCAATTTGAACCACGCTTTGATTGTGAATGATCAAAATGTGCCAGAAGGCATGGCAAAGTACCATATTTTCCGGCGTATAAGACAACTTTTTAACCCAGGAAAATCTTCTCAAAAGTAGCAGGTCGTCTTATACGCCCGGTGAGTGCTGAAACTTCCGAGCCAGACTGGAAAATGTGTGGTTGCTGCATATGGTGTGGGGAGCTCAAAAATGGCCGCACTCCATTCATTTTAATGTAGCCGGACGGAGACCACAGGTGCCTCCGGTCGGCTCCTTTTTGTGCCGCATATGGTCTCCGTCCGGACTTTTTAACCCAGGAAAATCTTCTCAAAAGTCGGGGGTCGTTTTATATGCCCAATCATCTTATAGCCAGAAAATATAGCAATTTTGCTTCATGACGACACACCATCACACACTTCAAAACCCGTTAAAGACACGTTATAAGATCTTGCCTGGGAAGTATTAACCCACCCGCCATATTCACCAGACCTTGCTCCTTCAGACGACCACTTGTTCCCATCGATGGCAGACGCACTTTCTGAGCAGCACTTCAAACCGTATGAAGTGGAAAATTGGGTCTCTGAATGGCTTGCCTCAAAACAAGAAAAGTTCTATTGGGACGGTGTCCACAAATTACCTGAGAGATGGGGGGAAATGTGTAGCTAGCGACGGACATTTTACTTAGAATAGAGCACTTTTGATGTTTCTCTTAAAATTACCATGTTTTCTTGGATTACAAAATCCGCATTATTAACTGGCACACCTAGTATTTTCCTTAACAATGACATTGACTGATGCATCCTATTTGTGTTCTCCTTTAGTTCTATTTACAACGTGAACCACTACCACGCTGTTTTAAATCTCCAAAAATTATTACTAGATTGACTAAATATTATTAATGCCCCTAAATATACAGTAAGGGAAGAGTCGCAGTTGCAATGAATACCAATCAACTGTATGGTATATGGTTAAATAAATCCTCTGTGAAAGAAACAGCAGGTCAGTTTTCAATGAAATGGAAACCTTTAAAGATATATTAACTTCTTATATTTGAAATCTCTTTTATAACCAAGTGACAATCGACTATATGCATATTCATTCGTTTACCTCAGAGTTTTTTTTACTGTATTCCTTCAGATCTTCCATTTCCTGCATCAGCTTTGAATTCAGCTGAGTACTGTATCCATTCATGTAATCTATGTCTGCTTGGACCTTCACATTAGCTTCTTCCCATGCTGCCTTTTGTTCCTCTAAATGTTTTATTTTATATGATTTCTCTTCAACATGCCATCGTAATTCCACAATATCTCTCAGATAGGCCTCATGTTCTAGACAAACAATGATAAGAACAAAAAAATCTGATTTTGAAATGGGAGTTTGATAATAGATAAATATGACATATTTCTGTTTCAGAAATTTTTATGTGGTAATCTCACCAAATATAAAATGTTATTTTATCATTGCATTATAAAATCTATTGCTCTCTGCATTTCTCACTGAAGGGACTAAAATATATGCTTTGTAAGTTAATAACTGTTTAGGTACAACTTTGCTTATTGCACCCAATAGATACACTGGGTTATATAACCTAACTTTGTTTTAAAAAGTCAGTCATTGTCTTGTGAAGTGTTACATTATAATCTCCATGATGGTTTTCTGTGAGATATTCATCCCTTCTCATTTCATACTGCATGCTCTTATGTATTTTATTCATATTTCCCAACTCCAGTAGCTGTGATGCATCCTAAGTAATTTCCCTCAATTTCATAGCTTACTATTCCTATTCTTTTCTAATAAACCATTTAACCAACCACTGAGTTAAGCAATATAATTTTTATTGTCTTTTTTATCTCCATTTTTGCTTTTAAAAAGTCTTAGTCCTTATTTTCATTTTCAAACTTCTCTTGTTTCTTGAAACATATTAAACATACTTATTTTATAATCTACTGTATAATCCAATATCTGAACACTTTTTGAATAAGACTCTATTGACTATTTCTACTGATTCATGCTCATTAAGTCTGGATCTTTGTGTGCTTTATGTGAGTTTTCTAATATTTGCTGTTAAGCAACTCCTTACCTTGAAATTTTAACTGAGATAAAATGTATTCCTTTACATTGAAAAGATCTACTCTTACCTGAGCTTAGAGTGGTTTTTATATAATTTTTATAGTTAACTCTTTAAAATATATTTTTATTGATTTCAGAGAGAAAAGGAGAGAGAGAAATATAAACATCAATGATGAGAATCATTGATCTGCTGCCTCCTGCACGCCCCCCACTGAGGATCAAGCAACCTGGGCATGTGCCCTGACTGGAATCAAACCGTGACCTCCTTGGTCATTGGTCAAACTCCAACCACTGAGCCATGCCAGTGGGGCTACAGTTAGCTCTTTAGAATAAGAGGTAGAAAAGAACATAGAGACAGTCTGGATTAAAGTCATTCCCAGCCTCAGCACCGAGCCCATTCCTGATACTTCACTTCTTCCCCAGAAGGAAGTGAACAAATGGAGCCCAAGCTGTGACTTTTAAAAGGAGAAAAGCCACTAAACCTATCTGTAGCTCACAAAGCAGGGGAACCACTGGATACAATCAGGGGGGGAAATGTAAAAAAATATAAATAAAAATTCTGTTCTTTTCTTGCCACTCCCTGAAATGTATATGCCCTACCCTGGAGACTACAGTTTTAGAATGACATTCTAACAGGCGTATGTATGAATTCATTTATACACATTATTTGAATTAATGGCTGTTATCACAAAGCAATA
Source organism: Murina feae (assembly GCA_004026665.1). Classification (NCBI taxonomy): domain Eukaryota; kingdom Metazoa; phylum Chordata; class Mammalia; order Chiroptera; family Vespertilionidae; genus Murina; species Murina feae. The sequence goes on along the minus strand of PVJC01050556.1, from coordinate 1,759 downwards.
ATGAATAACAGCGCCCTCTTCTCTCTCAAAGGTGTCTTGGTTTCAACGCCAGGCTATGCAAGCACCCTACTATAACCTACGTATAAAACATATAAATCCTGAATTAACATTTTACCCTCTGATCGCACAAACAACATCCAGCCTTAGGCAGACACATATAGTCTGGCATGTTTTGATAGACAGGTACAGTGTTTGCAGAACAAAAAATCAAATGCCTTTAGACTATTTAATACCCCACCGTAGGTTCCTCCCTCTGGCGTCTAAAAGACAGCATTTCCCTTTGAAACATTTGTTACCTGTGTTACTCCAGGAAACACCTTAAGTTTTATTGCTTCCTAGAACTTATCAATAAAACTTACTGCTGAATTCTCCAAAGTAGACGCATGCAGTTGCTGAAATATCCCTTAGAACTCTCATGTTTTACTATGTTTAAAGATGTGGCCAATACCACTAACTGGCAAACGCTTTCAATTTCTAGTCCTCAAACACTATACAGTCATTATATGAAGCATCAGCCAGAAGTCTGCATGCCTCCTGGATCCTATGAATCCAAAGGAATTTCAAACACCGATGACAGTGTTGTGCATAAATATCCAATGCAATGCCCAGATGTCGTAAACCCCCCAAAACCATGAGGGAGTCCCAAAATCGCTGCAAGAACATGAGAGCTTTATTATTCGAGTTAACTCGGACTTCCCGCTCGCCCTCCGGCACAGCGGTGCGACAGGGCAAGAAGTGCGGGTTTCAGGAAAACAAAGGATTTATAGAGGCCAGAAGTAGTGGGTGGGGTAACGGGTGTGGCCCCTATTGATTGGTCAAGGGAAGGTCCTGGGCCGGGCATTTCCTCTGCATCCCTATTGGTCCTGCTACAGTCTTGCACCGCCATAACAACAGCAGGTCCAGGTTTGCTCAATGCATTCCTTCCCACTAAGCACTGTCATCAATAGCATCTATTAGAAGTGCACCCGTTTGGACACAAAATACCAGTAATAGGGTCACTAAAACAGAGCTGATGTTTTATTCCACAGTACAATCGATCAGTCATGCCTGTCTAACAACATCAATGGTGGTATGATGAAACGATCCTCATTATTACCTTTCTGCACAGCCATGGGCATTTCTTGAAGTCTCCAGATTGACCAAGAATCAATTGTACTGTTAATCTTCTTCTTTCGTATCTGTTGTTGCTTCAGAGCTTCTTCAGCTTCTGCGCGGTCAGTTTCTAGACTTTTGATGATAAAAATGGCCTCTGACAGCAATGTTTCCATTTCCTGCTTTAATTCTGGACACTTCTCATCTTAAAATAGGAAAATGCATTCACATTTGTTAATGAGTCAGCCTATAAACTGGGCAGGAGGAACATGAGTACTAATTGTATCATTATATTCAGTATTTATATAATTAATAAGATAATTTTAGAAAAACAAATTAGCCTTTTAAAGATGTTATCAGGAGAAACAAGATGGCGGCATAGGGTAGACACCGTAAATGCAGCTGTGAACAACTATTTCAGAAAAACCTCGAAAAGAACACACGGACACCACTCGCACCCACAGGACGGCTGGCTGAGTGAAAATCCTACAACTAGAGAAGAGTCTGAGACGCAGAGGAGCAGCAGAAGCAAAGTACGGAGGTACGGAGGCACGCGCATGGGCTCGGGGAAGGGCTGGTACCGGAGGTCGTGGTTCTTTTCCAAAACGGAGAGAGCCACAAGCTCCCAGCGGCTCTGAACTCCAGTTCCAGGCGAGTTTCTGAGGTC
>PVJC01050554.1:0-11782 GCA_004026665.1 Murina feae | reverse complement strand
AAGTGACATGACTTACGTTATGGCAAATTCAGAGGAAAAATAATACAAGTTAGTATTGTTATTATTTAGAAAGAAATATAGGATTAAAATTAAAATAATAACACGCTGTCCTTACCAGGAACTAATGCTGCGACAGAATGCATTTTTTCTACAGTAAATAAAGTGTGGACATCAGAAAAATCACAATTAAGTGTTGAGGCTTTGAAAGCCATTTTATGTGTGAAATATAACTTAACAAATTCTTGTGAAAAATTTCATGACTTTTTAAACAACGACAGCAATCTACTAAAAAAATTCACTCAAATGAGAAATATGGCAAAGAATAAAATAATACTATACATAACTTTTTAATTTATTATATTTGTAAATTGTACTTATGTTGAAATTTTAAAAAATATATTACAATACTATTTTTGCATTCTATGAAAATTTTTGTTGCTCCATATAGACCAAATTTTTAATCAAGAACCCTTCCCCCCTCCCCACGTCGGGGTAAGGGAGGACAGGGGAAGGTCAAGGGGGAAAAATAAAGAGACACATGTACTACTCTTTGTAATATTTTAAGTAATAATAAAAAAAAGACCCCCCCCCTTCCAGTCAATGGTGTCCTGCTTTACCAATGTTAAAATCTGGTCACCTTATTTTAACTTCGCCCCACAAATGCTCAATTGGATTGAGATCTGGTGCTGTGGGGGCCACCTAAGCAAGGTAAAGTCTCCCTCATGTTCTTGAAACCACTCCTGCACAATACGAGCACTGTGGCATGGCACACTGTCTTGTTGGAGGAAGCCATCTCCATTGGAATACCCATCAACATAATAGGATGAACTTGATCAGCAATGATACTTAGATATGTTGTGTTAGTCAGACCTTTATAATGATCTGGCCCTCTAGCAACTTTAGCACGAAATTATAGCTAATTTGCCTACAAACATCAGATGGATATAATAATCTTGCCATTCAGTGTGTATATGTGTGTGTGTATGAAATTTATGTTTATAACATATAAAAGATATATATGTAAATTATTAAAATAAAATATGTATTATAGTATAATATATTACATAAATCAATTATAATAAGTTTGGAATAAATTATACTATAATATAAATATAATACATCTTAATAGATATAATGTATAATGTGCTATTATTTTATTTACTACATATAATCTATAAATATATATAATCTATTAAGAGGACTTGATTCATGTAATTATGGAGAGTTAGAAATTTCAGGGATCTGCTCTGTGCAAGCTGGAGACCCAAGGAAGTCGATGGCATAATTTAGTCCAAGTCTAAAGGCCTGAGAACCAGTAGTCAGAGGGCAAGAGAAGACTGACGTCTTAGCTCATGGCAGTGAATTCATCCTTTCTCCTCCTTTTCATTTTCTTCAGGTCTTCAGTGTATTGGATAAAGCTCACACACATTGGTGGCATGGGGGCAGGGGGGCGGGTGATTGTGGGGGGGAGAAGGAGGTAGCAACTGCTTTATTTATGCTGCCAATTCAAATGTTATCTCAGCCAAAAACATCTCACAGATGTACTAATGTTTAGCCAGCTACTGGCATCCCATGGCCCAGCGACACTGACACATAAAATTAACAACACATTATTGTAAGGATGTGAGGTAGCCTGTACTGTGCAGTGGGAAGTAGCTGGTGTAGTAAGAGGTAAGGGACCCCAGAGATGGGAAAGGTTCATTTTGCAATGGATCAGTGTGGAGGTTTCTCTAGATATGAACTTTCTAGGGATGTATATATTTATATCTTGTCATGGATGCCTTCCACTGCACATCTTTTCTCCCCCATAAAAATGTGTAAATTTTTAGGCATAGTTACCTTTAAAAGAGAATCACTCAGATGGATTTTTGAAAGTTATGATCAGTAGTATTTCCTTTCTCTGAGGATTGCAACCTGATGATAAATTAATTTTATTAACACCTACACAACAGACTTCTACTAATGAACCCCTCGCCTTCTAAATTATAAATTAAAATTGAGCAACTGTAGAAGTAATTTATACTTTCATGGCCCATTAGGGAAATTATGCTAGATCATTTTTACAAATACCAGGTTAATTGCTTAAAATCTAATTAACGTCTTCATTTAAAAGGGATAGCTTTGTGGTGCAGGTAGATAAGGTGAACATCTTAACAAATCCAAATTTTAATTAAAAATCTGTTTAGGATTACATAGTCCAAGTGGGGATAGGATGAATTGAAATAATCATGGCATTTCTGGTTCCTGTTCTGAAGTAATGGGAGGAGTTTTGAAGACTCCAGAGGAGACAGCCCTTGATGGAATTGCAGTATTTGACTAAAGAGTTTGACCTTAATATACAAATGATGCATTACAGAACTGTTCATTTGAAACTTATAGAATCTTATTAACCAATATCATCCAATAAATTTGATAAAAACAAACAAGAGTTTGGCCTTTGAGAGATATGGGAGGTTTTTGAGTAGAGGTTGACCTATGTAAAATAAGGTTTTAGGAGGATTTGTCTTGAATTAATAGAAAGAAGTAAGTAGGGAAACCCTGTAGGAGAGTTCTAATAATACTGTTGTAATCCTATATAATAAAAGGGCAATGTCCAAATGGACCCTAACAGCAGAATGATGGGGAACGACTGGTCACTATGACACACACTGACCACCAGGGGACAGATGTTCAATGCAGGAGCTGCACTCTAGTGGTCAGTGCGCTCCCACAGAGGGAGTTTTGCTCAGCCACAAGTCAGGCTGATGGCTGCCAGTACAGTGGTGGTGGTGGGAGCCTCTTCTGACTCCTCAGTAGCGCTAAGAATGTCCAACTGCAGCTTAGGCCTGCTCCCCGCTGGCAAGTGGACATCCCTCAAGGGCTCCTGGGCTGCCAGAGGGATATCTGACTGCCAGCTTAGGCTGATCCCCTGAGGAGCAGGCCTAAGCCAACAGGTGGACATCCCCCAAGGGGTCCCAGACTGCGAGAGGGCATAGACTGGGCTGAGGGACTTTCCCCGCCCCAGAGTGCACAAAAATTTGTGCACCAGGCCTCTAGTAATCTATATTTGGCTATGAGAACCTGAACTAGGGAAATGGAAGTGAAGTGTAATAAAAAGGATGGCCTCACTCTAGTTCCTTCTCTGTCCAGCTAGGACTCCAGGATATAGCAAATTGACCCTTGCTCTTCCATACCTGTACACATATTACATAACTGTACACATAATACAGTTATGTGAGTCTTCCTCCCCAACACTTGGACTGTGGAACTTTGCTGAAGTAATTCCAAGTGACAGTACGTTCTATTTTAAGTGTAGGGTCAGCTGGGCCTATAATACTGCTGGGCCTTCTGTTGTATTCACCTTAGCATCTTTCCAGTAACTTCACTCTCCTTAAGCATCATATCTTGGTCCCTTTACTTTTTATGGGGGATCAAGCCTCCCACTCAGTAGAGATTAGGGGAGACCTTGCTTGTGTTTTGCCTCTAATCATCAGACTTTTCTGTGCCATCCAATCTCTGAGGACTAGGTGATTCTCCTCTTACCAAATCAGTCATGTATTCATACTCAACATTATACCTCTACCATCTCCTCTCACAGTGCTTCTCAATGATCCCTTTTCTCCTCTATCTTTTACCCCGACGTCTATACTGCCTCTACCATTGTTACAAGTCAAGTCTATGGGCATCTCACACCTGTTTGCTCCATTTCCTTCCTCAGTGCCCTGTAATGATTGACTTTGCTACCTGTTGGCCCATCTCTACCCCCACCTGGTCATATATTAAGGGCCCTTTCCCACTTAAAGAAGGATCTGGAAATCTGCTGTTGTCCTGTTTAGTGTCTGGTATCTCTTGCTGATGGATTCAAGACCCCTTGAGCTAATGTGGTCTGCTACAGCATCTATTAGTGTCAGGAAGTTGTGAAGAAAATGTAGCTGCTAAAGTATAAAAAATGACATGTGACATGTATTATTGTCCATTTCTTAATATTACTAGAGGCCCGGTGCACAAAAATTTGTGCACTCAGGGGGGTCCATCAGCCTGGCCTGTGCCCTCTCACAGTCTGGGAACCCTCGGGAGATATCCACCTGCTGGCTTAGGCCTGTTCCCCAGGCGATCGGGCTTAAGTTGGAAGTCAGACATCCCTCTGGCAGCCTGGGAGCCCTCAGGGGATGTCCACTTGCCAGTGGGGAGCAGACCTAAGCTGCAGTTGGACATCCTTAACTCTGCTGAGGAGATGGGAGAGGCTCCCACCACCACTACTGTATTGGCAGCCATCAGCCTGGCTTGTGGCTGAGCAGAGCTCCCCCTGTGGTAACCCACTGATCACCAGGGGGCAGCTCCTGCATTGAGCGTTTGCCCCCTGGTGGTCAGTGTGTGTCATAGTGACCAGTCATTCCCAGTTGTTCTGCTGTTATATGTAATTTGCATATTACCCTTTTATTATATAGGATATCCTATATTTGATGGAAGCCATTAACTAATGCAATGGTTCTCACCCTGTGGGTCGCGACCCATTTGGTGGTTGAATGACCCTTTCACAGGGGTCACCTAAGACTATCCTGCACATCGGATATTTATATTACGATTCATAACAGTAGCAATATTACAGTTATGAAGTAGCAACGAAAATAATTTTATGGTTGGGTCACAAGATGAGGAACTGTATTTAAAGGGCCAGGAGGTTGAGAACCACTGATAATGTCTTTCATATGAAAATAAAGGGTTAAATTGGGTAATATAGGATATTTTGTTGAACAGACAAAAATGCCTTAGTCTTGATTATTGTTTTAATAATCTTGCTTGCTTTTATGTTTTTACTCTATGGCTTTTGGGTATACTAACCCTGCCCTATGTATGCAACAGAATACTGTGTCTTTCTTTCCTAGCAATTTTGTTTTGGATTTTCTTTTATAAAACCCATGCTGTTCACTTCATTTCAGGCTTTACCATTTTCCCATAAAAATGCAGATCTCATATTGCCCACTGATGAAGTGTGTGGAAGCTCTTTAGTGGAGAGAATGGAACGGGTTTATTGGTACTCATTATTTGCAGCTGTCCTTGTTTTGGACAGAGGAAGAGTGATCTACTGGTTCAAAGCTTGTACTATGGAGCCAGAACATAACTGGGTTTAAATTTTAGCTCTGTCACTTAGTAACTTGACCTTGAACAAGCTCCCAAATCTTCGTAAGCCTCAATTTTCTCATCTGCAAAACAGGGATGATGATATAGGGTCTACCTTATAGGGTTATTGTGATATAAATGAGGTGATGCATATCCAGTGCCTGGAGCACTGCCTGACGCTGATAAATGCCCAGGTAAGTTTATTATTATATATAGCTTCAAGTGATTTTAATTAAAATGAGTGAGAATGAAACTGAGGATGAGAAAAGAAATATCAGTCTATTGTTTTAAAAATCTCCATGACTATCACTTTAAATGGGTAGAAAAATGATCCAGAACCTCAAATGACACTCTAGGAAAGCACACTGAGCATACTGTCGTCATTATGATGTGGAACTTCAGTCTTAAACTTAGTCTGCTCCCTATCACAGGTTGCATATTGACCCTCTTGATTTAAAGTAAAGATTAGAGTAACCTGTGCTCTGATATTTCTCAAAGGTTTTTTGGGGGCCATACTTGCCAGTTCCAGAGTTTCCATTACCCTGGATGCTTCTCTGGCCTCCCAAAGTCAAGGGTACTACCCAAGTTTGTCTTACTGTCCTTGATTCCTAACATATAAGATATCCCAAGAGAAGGAGAAAAGCATTGACTTCCTAGGACATTACTAACTGTACCTTCCTTTTTTTAAAAAAAATATTTTATTGATTGTTTACTGAGAGGAGGGGAAAGGGATAGAGACTTAGAAACAAATGAGAGAAACATCAATCAGCTGCTTTCTGCACACCCCCTACTGGGGATGTGCCCGCAACCAAGGTACATGCCCTTGATCAGAATCGAACCTGTGACCCTTCAGTCCACAGGACAATGTTCTACCCACTGAGCCAAACTGGTTAGGGCAGTACCTTCTTTTTCTTTTATTGATTATCCTGAGACCTTATTCTCACTCAGTAGTAAAGTGAAGCAAAGAGAAGAAAGAGATGCTTTGAATTTTCCTTTAATCAAAGAGGAGCATTATCATTCATGGCGTCTTTTAGGATATGTTTATTGATGCACACCACTTTGAACATGGACTTATTATAAAGTCATTGAGTCATTTTGAATAATTTAATTTATTGCAGGAACCTTACTAACAGAAAAAGGACATTAATTACAATTTATTTAGATACCTCCTTTGACAAAACAGATCATTACTGAGAAGTTCTTTGCATATGAAAAAAGAACTGTATAGTTAACATATTATTTTAATGTTAAATTTTTTCAGTTGTATTTTTGTATGTTGTGTGTGCACTTGATAAATTGAGATCCCTCATGTAATCAAGTAAATTATTCGTTTATGTTCACTTTATAGAAATTAGAACCAATGTTTTCTATTTTAAATTATGGTAGTAATGTTTAATTGCTGAGTTGTTTTTGATGATCTTGTTGGTTTAGTTCATACAAAATCCTCAGACAAGAAAAATAGCGTCAACTTGATGCTTTGGTGGGAATGTAAGGTGGCAAAAATCAAGAAAGACTTGAATGTAGCTGTGTTCAAAGGATAGCAAAGAGAAAAGAACAAAAACAAAACAAAACAACTCAAAACAATTTCTCATCAGTTTGATACGTGACTCTTAATCCAAAAGTTTTTCAATACAGGAGATGATCCTTTACCTTTTAAACCTCTTCTGTTCAGATTATTTAGAAAGTTCTTTTGTTCTTCATTGTGTAGAAATAACCATTGTTATGGATATGGTTTCAGGAGATTAAATCTTATTTCTAGCCCTACCATAAATAGACTTAAATACTATTTGATTTGAACAGTTGTCTGACCAGAAACTTCTCCTGTTGGATACTCCTCTTGATTCCTACATTTGGAAACACAGAGGAAGTTATTGTTTACATAGAAATTGACTTGTCTAGTTGTTAAGAATGCCTTTTCTAAAAGGACCAAGTCGGGAGGTAAAAAAAGCAATCTAAGCTTATGCACTGTTTACTTTCCTTTGAAATACAGATTATTTAAAGTACCAATCTATTAAAAATAATACAAAGGCTGTTCTGTTACATTATGCATAAATAAGAACATAATATTTCAGTGCTGGCAGTTGCTTTAGCCTGGACTCATCTTACAAGAATTTTTATGTGTTTTTTTCCTTGTGTAGAATCTAATTGTCATGCTTATATCTATTCCAGTCCCATTGCATCTGTCAGAATCCAGCATCAAGAAGAGAGCATGGCTCAGCGGTTGAGCATCAACCTATGAACCAGGAGGTCACGATTTGACTCCCAGTCAGGGCACATGCCCAGGTTGCAGGCTCAATTCTCAGTAGGAGGCATGCAGGAAGCAGCCAATCGATTCTCTCTCATCATTGATGTTTCTCTCTCTCTCTCTCTCTCTCTCTCTCTCTCTCTCTCTCTCTCTCTCTTCCTCTCTCCATTCCTCTCTGAAAATAATATATATACACACATATCTATCCTATATAATAAAAGGCTAATATTCAAATTGACCAAACAGTGGAATGACCAGTCACTATGACGTGCACTGACCACCAGGGGGCAGACGTTCAATGCAGGAGCTGCCCCCTGGTGGTCAGTGTGCTCCCACAGGGGGAGGGCTGCTCCCGCCACTGCCTCTGGGCTCACGATGGTGAGCGCAGTGGTGGTTGCTGGAGCCTCTTGCCTCTTCGGCAGCACTAAGGATCTTTCAGGGATGTCTGCCTGCTGGCTTAGGCCAGCTCTCAAGCAAGCAGGCAGACATCCCCCGAGGGACTCCAGACTGTGAGAGGGTGCAGGCCAGGCTGAGGGACCCCCCTCACCCCCAGTGTACAAATGTTCTGCACCAGGCCCTCTAGTGTGTGTGTGTGTGTGTGTGTGTGTATGTATGTATATGTGTACACACATATATGTATATAGTTATATATACATATACATATAGTTATATACATATATAGTTATATAGTTATATAGTTATATAATATATGTGTGTGTGTATATATATAGAGAGGGGGGGGAGGATAGGAAGGGCAATTTACTGTATAGATGAATGTTTAATGTTTATAAATTAATGTATTCTTGCTAATTTTCTTACTTGAATTAAAAATATAGATTCTTATATATTGCGGCATATTTCTAATACCACAAAATGAATTTAATAAGTTCATCTTGAGTTTTGTATCTTAGTGTATTTTAAAAGAAAGATAATTTTTTTTCTGCAATATGGTAAGTCAGTCTTGCCATATACCTAGCATGCTCTTATCTAAATTTGTAATATCTTAAAGCCACTTCACTATTATTTCCCCAAATGTATTTTTAAAAAATATATTTTTATGGATTTCAGAGATGAAGGGAGAGGGAAAGAGAGATGGAAACATCAGTGATGAGAGAGAATCATTGATCTGCTGCCTCCTGCAGGCCCCCCCACTGGGGAGTGAGCCCACAACCACAACCCCAGCGTGTTTCCTTGACTGGAATTTAACTTGAGACCCTTCAGTCCTCAGGCCAACGCTCTATCCACTGAGCAAAACCAGCTAGAGCTCCAAATGTATTTTGACATATGAAGTATAGTTTCTACTTTTATCTATAATATGAAGATAACTTTTTAATGAGAAAGTTACACTTATTTCATGTATTAAGAGGGATCTTTCTAGAGGCTGTTTTTTTCTTTACTTTCAAATACTTTTTTGCCTCGTTTTTTCTTCTATCTGTTCCAGAGATTACAGATATACATATGTTAGACCTTTGATCTGATGTCTTGAGGCTCTGTGCCTAGTCCACTCTGCCTGCCTTTCTATTCTTATTGCAAGGAACTCTCCCAAACCCTTTCACATTGCATGAAGGCACCACACTCTTTCTTACTCAGCACTGTGTTACGGACTGAAATTCTTATGTTGAAGCTCTACCGCACATTGTGATAGTACTTGGAGGTGGGCCCTTTGGGAGGTAATGTGGTTTAGGTAGGGTAAGGAGGGTAGGGCCTCTATGATAGGATTAATGTTCTTGTAAGAAGAAGAGATCAGAAGTTGCTCTATCTTGAGAGGAAACAGTGAAAAATCGGCTCTCTGCAAGCCAGGAAGAGGGCTCTCAGTAGAGCCTGGCCATTCTGGCCCCCTCATCTTGGATTTCCAGCTGCTAGAACTATAAGAAATAAATTCCTCTTTTTGTTTTTTAGCTAGCCTGTTCATGGTACTTTATTATAGCCAAGACACTGGTTTTTCTCTTTGCTTGAAATGTGCTATTCTTGTTATCCCTGCCATTTTCTCTTATTTTGCAAATATCATGTCTTTGGGAAGCTTCTTTGACCAGCTAACCTCCTCACTTCACCACTTTTATAAGTCCTGTCTTATAAACACCCATAGGTTGTACCTATTATGCAGTAAACCTCTTTTGTAGCCCACCTCACAGAGGTAACCTGTGTAGTATCTTTCCCTGCCCATTGTAAGCTTCACAAGATGATGACAGACACCTTATCTATGTTGTTTATTACTAAGTGCTTACTCAAATACCCACTCCATAGTAAGATTTATTCAATGGTAAAATGGAATGGACTACATGGGACCCCTAGAAATGAGTGTTGACTGCTTCAGGAATCAGGCATAACCTACAGCATTCTTCTTCTGCTTTCTGAAAAGCAGTGTTGTCATCAAAATATCTGCCATAAACATCATAATATAGCAAGACAGTTAATATCCTTTTGCTGTTGTAACTTAGCACCAGGCAACTCTCATTTCATGTAAAAAATATGATTTTTATTAGTGCTCCTTTTTGCTATCAGAAAAATGACATTATGAATTTTGCACAAAATATCACTAGTCTTTTTGCTTTTTAAATGTCTCAGGTTCACAATCTGCTGTTTGGTCCTTTAACCTGCCTTTAAAAGGCATACCTCTCACTGTTATCTAGGAGAGTTTGATAGCAGATTTGAGAATATAGCAATATTTAAACTTTTCAATTTATTCTGTCCTCTAACTTGAAAAAATAAACCAGTTCTCAAAACTTAAAAAAGAAAAGAACCATTATAATAGATATATCTCCCCTTTTGTTTTTGGAGGAATGCCAGTATTGTAAAACACTTTTCCAATCCTTTTAAGCAGAATGTGAGCTGGCTTATTAATAGTTATGTGCTCAGTGGGAGACACGAGTGGAGAGAGCACAGAGAGAGAGGGGTCTGGCTCTGCCTGGTTTAAGCTGTGCTCTTTGAACCTCATTTCATTCATTTAGAAAATGGGATGATAATATGTACTTTGAAGGGTTATTTTGAAAATCAAAGATAATGTATTTCAAACACTAGCACATAGTAAGTTCATAGCTCTGTCTTACAAGTGGAGAAACGGAAGCTTAGCAGACATTATTCTCAGGACTAGGCCTTACTAGACTGGGTGGTTCCGGCCCAGAGCAGTGCAGCGTCTGCGGGGTGCCCCACAGATGTGTACATATGTAGCATCTGGTAGCTCAATTGATGTTTCTTTCTTTTTGGATTTAACCCATTGGAATTAATTATTCAAAGTGTGCATATGGGCCTCCCATATTTACTATTTATCTTCTGTCTGCAAGATTATTTTTCCTTATTTCATTTACTTACTGTGATTTACTCATCTTGTCCTAATAAAAAATGAAGTAGGGCAGGCCATAAATGATACATTGTAATCCTAGGAAAACTAATTTAAGGTGTGTCTGGTTAAATGCAAAAAGTGTTGCTAATCTAATCCTTCAAGATTTCAGCTCATCAGTTAATATGAACCTACTTTTAGCTTTATATTGCTCTCCAAGGGTTAATTTATAGCTTTGATGGGCAGAACTCTGTATAACATCAGACATCTATATCTATAATAATGAAAGCTAATTAGACGGGACAGCTGAACGACCTTCTTGACGTCCTTCTGGTCAACCCTCTGGACAAAGCCATGGGGACTGAAGCAGAGGCAGTTAGGAGTGATCAGGCAGGCAGGCGAAAGGTTAGGGGTGACCAGGCAGGCAGGCAGAATGGTTAGGGGCAATCAGGCAGGTGCGTGGTTAGGAGCCAGCGGTCCTGGATTGCAAGAGGCATGTCTGACTGCCTGTTTAGGCCCAATCCCACAGGGACTGGCAGTTGGACATCCCTCAAGGGGTCTTGGATTGCGAGAGAGTGCAGGCCAGGCTGAGGGACCCTGCCCCCGTGCACGAATTTCATGCACCTGGGCTCTAGTATATATGTAAACCTTAGTGACGGAACAACTGGTTGACTGGTTGCTGTAATGCACACTGACCATCAGGGGGCAGATGCTCAATGCAAAAGGTGCCCCCTGGTGGTCAGTGTACTTCCACAGTGGGAGTGCTGGTCAGAAGGCTCACAGCTGGCGCAGTGGGGCCTAGATGAGCAGAAATGGCAAGCGACTGGTTTGGGCTCCTTCTTGGCTGCCTGCTGCCTACATCCCTCAGGGGATGTTGGACTGCCCCAGTTTGACCTGATCCCCACAGGAAACCTGGCTGAAACTGGCTGTCCGATATCCCCCCAGGGGTCCCAGGTTGCAAGAGGGCACAGGCCAGGCTGAGGGACCCCACTGGTGCATGAATCCATGCACTGGGCCTCTAATCTAAACTAATAAAAGCGAAATAGTAAAATTAACTGTTTCTCCGAGACAGGGTAAGCCACGCCCACCAGCCAATCAGAGCAGCTGTATGCAAATTAGCCCAGCCAACATGGCGGCCGCCACTCACGGACCTGAGTAAA